>CAWUPB010000820.1:0-15253 GCA_963924115.1 Dovyalis caffra | reverse complement strand
GGTTGAACACCTCATATAATCTTCGTGACGCCCCCTCCCCGACCCCACTTGCCAATTACCCAAAAGGAGTGGCTAGGTGAGGAGCGCGTCACGCTAACCCATTCAATCTAACTTAAACCCTACTACGTCCCCGCTCGGTATCATAAAAACATACTACATATTACGTCTTGAAACATGTACAACACACATTACATTACAAGAATATTCACAATAGAAGAAAGTACAAAATTTATTCACAGTACCATTGAAATGTCTAATGATACCCCAATCCATAAATTTCAATCAAAATAAACTCGTGATATGTTTATGTCACACATGAGCCTTCTTGGAGGATCCGACAACATCCTTACTATTTTATCCTTTTCCTGTCACATCATAAAAAAATAACGACGAGGTGAGCCGAAGCTCGGTAAGTAAGGTGATACACGTGATATTCAATGAAGTTCGTTTTCCATTCAACCCATCCATTTTTAATTCGGGTACCCTAGGTATTAGCTAGTCCGTGCGTTCCAACTCTCGGTGATCATGTTATCACCTATCGCTCTATTACTCTTTCTCGGTGATCTCATTATCACCTACCGCTAGCAATGAAATTATCCCTCGTTGTAGCACATAGTTAGTGGAATTATCCCTCACTTAAGAGTGTTAGTAATAGAGCACGCACATGGTTTCTTGCTATTACCCATTTCATCAAATTTGATTTCCAAACCGTATCATTGCTTGTCTTAATGATCTTTCTAGTTTCCTTTCCATCCCCAATGCATATGATGCACATGATGTTACATGTATCATCTCAAACATACCCAACATAAACAAGATTCGATTTCGGATAATTTCGTTAGTCCAATAGTGTTTCGAATAATCTCCTACCACTTATCATAATATTCACCTCATTGGAAGTCACACCTTCTTTCACCCTTAACTTGTATCGTTATTAGAATGTGAACCACTTTTTAAGGTTTTATGGTAGTATTTTTCGTTTTAGAAGTCTTTAGGTTCAAGTCTCGATTCTTTTTGTAGGTTTACCTTTCTATCTTTATTTTCTATCTATTTGAGCCTACTAGACCATTTATTAAATTGTCTTGGTAAAATAAATGGAAACCAATAAAGTACGGAACAAATGAAAATTAATTTTTTTTTGTCACCGATCAATTAATGGGCAAGGACACACCCGTGTGGGAGGTCGTGTAACTCTCCGACTTGAAGAAAAACACATTTTAACATTACATGGGCAAGGACACACCCGTGTGGGAGGCTATGTAATTCTCTAACTTAAAGAGAAACACGTTTTGACATTACACATGTAAGGACCCACCCGTGTAAGAGGCCGTGTAACTCTCTAACTTGAAGAGAAACACGTTTTGACATTACACGAGCAAGGACACACCCGTGTGGGAGGCCGTGTAACTCTCCGACTTGAAGAAAAACATATTTTGACATTACATGGGCAAGGACACACCCGTGTGGGAGGTCGTGTAACTTTATGACCAAAATTTTCTTCACGAAAACCTTGAAATTTCATTTTTCTTTCCTTCTTATTTTCCTCTCGTCTAAGTCCATATCAACCCCAAATTCACCCAACATGTTTTTGTCAGCCCAAATTCCATGATTCTCATGCCCCAAACATGAATTAAATTATATACAAGGCATCACTAGGGTTTCGAAAGCAACCAACATAATCAATCACTACATCCAACCATATCCATAAAATTGCAAGGCAAGCCAATTAACACCGTTAATCATAACAACACATCACATGCCAAGTAACATAACTATTTGCAATAAGTTTAACCAAGTGTATAAAGATTAAATCAATGGTATAAAGATGAAATAAATGATATAAACAAGAAAAGGTAACCCACATACCTGCATGGATTTGAGTAGGACTTTTCCTTAGCTTTTCCTTTCCTTTTCTTATTTCTTTCTTTCCTCTCTTTTCTATCTTTCTCTCGCCTTATTTCTCTTCCTCTCAATTACGTTTTTCTCTTTTTTGGTAGTTAATAATCCCTTTCTAAAAAAAAATCTCTTCCATTCCCTCTTGTTCTCTCTCTCTATATATGTCTTCCCTTGCTTTGCATTAAATAGGCCTCTAAGTGTCTTGAAGTAATTAGACAAAGTGTAAAGTATATGGGTGAGTCATGGTGAAGGTGGCAGGTTAAGGTGGCAAATTGGTGAGTTGGCTTTCATGCCTTTAATTCAAATGCTTAGGTGTATAATTAAGCTAACTAAGTAATTCAACTAACAAAGTCTCTTACTAACTTATTTTCACCAGCCAACATTTCTTTCCCCCTAAAATTCAGAATTTCTTTTCCCAAAATTTCCAGCAGTGTTTCATCAAAGCCCATCTATACAACAATGGACATAGCTCGTTATTTATAAATCTAAAAATTACTAACTTTTAAATAGGGCTATTAGACACATAGACGAACAACTTTTATTCTTTAAGTGTTATCTGAAAATCACTCTAAAGTCCAAAAATAAATCACACAAAATTCGGACAGAATATAGGCCTCAAAACACCGATTTTGCATAATTGATTTCTTTAAGAATTAGAGCATTAATCTCAAACATAATAACTTTAATTTAAGATAAATCACACATTGCAAGAATTAATTTCTCATGGTTAAATGATAATTATACTTACATTTAATATATGTATATATAGAAATAATCTAATACATGTTGCGTTACGGGTAAAGATTTTTACGGGGGTTACAATTCTCCTCTCCTTAAAAGAAATTTCATCCTCAAAATAGATTCATTCGAATAACGAGGGGTATTTATCTTTCATTTCTCCCTCACATTCCCAAGTCATTTCTTCGAGGTTATGGTTTTTCTACAAAACCTTAACTAACATGATCTCCTTATTCTTCAATCGTTTGACCCGTCGATCGAGAATCTGGATCGATCTCTCTTTGTATGTTAAATCTGGAGTAAGATTCAACGATTCTATATTTAAAATTTGACTTGGATCTCCAACACACTTCCTCAAGCATAGACACAAGAAATACATTGTGTACTCCAGCTAAGGAGGGTGGTAGCAACATATGAAACATTGTTCTCCTACTCGATCCAAGTATCTCAAATCGTCCTATGTATCACGAGGCTTAGCTTTCCTTTCTTCCCAAATTGTAATATGCCCTTCATCGGTGAAACTCTTAGAAATACATAACCACCGATCATGAACTCTAGATCCTTTCTCCTCTTGTTTGCATAACTCTTTTATTTGCTTTGAGCTATTTGCATCCGTTGGCAAATCGGCCTACCACTTCTGGTCGTCTGTCGTACCATTTCGAGTCCTAGCAACTTTCTTTCTCCTATTTCATCCTAACACATGGGAGATCTACATCATTGCCCATACAAAGTTCATAAGGAGCCATTCCAATTGAAGCTTGGTAGCTATTATTATACATAAATTTAGCCGAGCGAATCTATTTCTTCCATTTCCCGTACCAATCCAAAATGCATGCTTGCAAGCATATCTTTGAGGATCTAGATCGGCCGTTCGACCGTCCATCGGCTTGCAGATGATAGGTCGTGCCGAAGTTTAGCTTGGTACCCATGGCTTTGTGCAAACCCTTCCAAAATGCAGAGGTAAATCTAAGATCTCGATCCGACACAATCGAGATCGGAATCCCATGTAATCTAACTATCTCATCAAGGTACAAATGGGCATATTGGTTCGGATTGTAAATAGTTTTGAATGAGAGAAAATGTGCCGATTTGCTCATCTTATCTACGATCACCCGGATGGCATCCGACCCTCTTTTGGATCGTGGTAATCCCATGATGAAATCCATGGTTATATACTCATATTTCCATTCGAGAATCGCTAATGGTTTCAACATACCCGAGGTCTTTGGTGTTCCACCTTCACTCGTTGGTAGACTTGACACCTTGCCACGAACTCCGCTACATCTTTCTTCATCCCGTGCCACCAATAACTTTGTTGCAAGTCCCGCACATCTTCGTGCTTCCCGGGTGTATCGAATAGGAGTTGTGTGTGCTTCCTTTAGTATCTCTTCCTTCAAATTTTCCATCAAGGGAACACATAGCCTTCTTTTAAATCTCATGACTCCTTTATCATCAACAAAAAAATTAGACTCCTTCCCATCCTTCACACTTTTCTTTCATTCCATCGACCTCTCGTCCATATGTTGCTTTGCTTAAATCCTTTCCCGTAGGATTGGATGAACTAATAAAGCCGATAACATGCTCTCATGGCCTTTGGGAACTATCTCCAACTCTAGCTTTTAGATATCGCTCACTATTGGTAGCTGAATTGCTCGCATCGTTGCTACCGATTTCTCGCTTAAGGCATCGGCAACAACATTAGCTTTGCTCGGATGATAGTTGATTATACAATCATAATCCTTTACTAACTCTAGCCACCTCCTTTGCCTCATATTCAGCTCCTTCGTATGAAGATATATCGTAAACTCTTATGGTTCGTTTATATCTCGCACTTCGCCCCATACAAGTAATGTCTCTAGATTTTTAAGGTGAAAACTACTGTCGCTAGTTCCAAATCATGCGTCGATAATTTTGTTCGTATCTCTTTAATTGTCGCGACGCATAGGCAACCGCCTTCCCATTATGCATCAATACCGCTCCTAGCCCATTTTTGAAAGCATCACTATATACCACAAAATTTCCCTCCTCGGACGGAATAGTTAGCACTAGTAGCCGTGACTAACCTTTGCTTCAATTGTTGAAAACTTTTCTCACAGTGCATCCGTCCATTGGAATTTAACGCTCTTTTTCATCAAGTTAGTAAGAGGCCTAGCTATCCGAGAGAAACCCTCCACAAACCTCCGATAATAACCATCTATCCCCAAGGAGCTTCGTACCTCCAACACATTCTTTAAGATAGGCCAATTTTGGATAGCCTTACCTTCTTTGGATCCACCGCTATACCCTCCTTTGTTACCATATGGCCTAGAAAAGCCACTTGCTCTAGCAAAAATGTGAACTTCTTAAATTTGGCATACAACTACTCGCTCCCTTAACGTCCGCAAGGTGCTCTTAGATGTTCCCTATACTCCTCCTTACTTCGAGAGTAAACCGGGATATCATCGCTAAAGACGATGATAAACTTGTCTAGAAAATCTTTAAAGACTCGATTCATCAAGTCCATGAAAGTGATCGAGCGTTAGTCAACCTAAACGGCATTACTAGGAACACGTAATGTCCGTATCTCATCCTAAATGCCATCTTCTTCACATCCTCTCGATTTTACCCTAAGTTCATGGTATCCCGATTGCAAATCTATCTTGGAGAACATCATCGCACCTTGTAATTGGTCAAATAAATCATCAATCCGGGGTAAAGGGTAATTATTTTTAATGGTCATGCGGTTCGGCTCCCGATAGTCAATACGGAACCGCACACTATCGTCCTTCTTTTTTACGAACAATACCGGAGCTCCCCAATGTGAGGAACTAGGGCGTATAAACCCCTTATCCAAGTAAGTCTCGTAGCCGCATCTTCAACTCCTTTAACTCGGCAGGAGCCATTCTATAAGAAGTTTTAGAAATCGGAGTTGTGCCGGCTCTAGCTCAATCTCAAACTCTATCTCCCTCTCCGGTAGCAACGTAGTCAAATTTTCTAAAAAATATGTCCGGATACTCCCGCACGACTTCTATACCATCTAGCTTTGTCTTTCGCTCCATTTATAATCTAAAGTGTACTTATTCTCATCGTGAAATACGCAACAAGTGTTACATCATGTCCAACCAACATATCGGACACATCACAAGAAGGAGTGCTTGACCCTTTACTAATCAATAACATCATTCGATGCAATGTGTACTATCTCACGAAGGAGAGGCAATGGTAGACCCCAGCTATACATCTATTAGGTACAGTGTCCGCCTAACTCGTATTAGGACGAAGGCTCGGACCAAATCTTGATAACAAAATCGACCTATCAGCCCTTCCTTAACCTCATCGAGCAATAGCTGATCTATTGATAAAATAGTCCGACGTAGAGTTAATCGTAGGAAATCCATACTCGCGGTACTATTGGGAAGAAGCATCGGCGAATGTTATTCACCGAATCGAGTCTATGTACATGAGTGACGTGAACTACTATATCCTGATTGGGGTCATATTTAGGATGTTTATTCAGCTCGGTAGTTAGCTAGGGTGGCCCGTTGTTGGCGTGTCCTAGTAGCGTAGGGTGAACGAAATAAATACGACATCAACCATAATAAGGTTTACCAAGTATTACTAGAACACAATTATATATTGATAGGAAAAGCATAAAATAATTATCATACACATAAAAAAAATATATCGAAATTAAATTATTACCTATCGAGCAAGCATACCGATCCTCGAGCTCATGTGGCACTTACGGTTCTACCCAAATCCCTAAACCATTGCTCCGATACCATAATATGACACCCCTCCCCAGCCCACTTGCCAATTACCCAAAAGGAGTGGCTAGGTGAGCAAGCACATCATGCTCGACCCATTCAATCCGACTTAAACCCTACTACGTCCATGCTGGTATCGTAACAACATACTATATATTACATCTTGAAAGATGTACAACACACATTATATTACAAGAATATTCACAATGGAAGAAAGTACACAATTTATTTACGGTACCATTGAAATGTCTATCGATACCCCAATCCGAAATTTCAATCAAAATAAATAGTGATATATTTGTGTCACACATGAGCCTTTTTAGAGGATCCGCAAGCATCCTTAATATTTTTTCCTTTTCCCGTCACATCATAAAAAAATAATGACGAGGTGAGCCGAAGCTCGGTAAGTAGGGTGATGCACGTGATATGCCATAAAGTTCTATCTTCCATTCTACCCATCCATTTTTAATTCGGGTACCCAAGGTATTAGCAAGTTCGTGCGTTCCAACTCTCGATGATCGTGTTATCACCTACTTCTCTATTACTCTCTCTCGGTGATCTCATTATCACCTACTGCTAGCAATGGAATTATCCCTTGTTGTAGCACACGATTAGCAGAATTATCGCTCGCTTAACGAGTGTTAGTAATAGAGCACGCACATGGTTTATTGTTATTACCCATTACATCAAATTCGATTTCCAAATCGTATCATTGCTTGTTTCAATGATCTTTCTAGTTTCCTTTCCATCCCCAATGCATATGATGCACATGATGTTACATGTATCATGTCAAATATACCCAACATATACAATATTAGATTTTAGATAATTTCATAAGTCTAATAGGGTTTCGGATAATCTCATACCACTTATCATAATATTCACCTATTGGAAGTCACACCTTCTTTCACCCTTAACTTATATCGTTATTAGCATGTGAACCACTTTTTATGGTTTTATGGTAGTATTTTGCGTTTTAGAAGTCTTTAGGTTCAAGTCTCGATTCTTTTTGCAGGTTTACCTTTCTATCTTTATTTTCTATCTATTTGAGCCTACTAGACCATTTATTAAGTTGTCTTGGTAAAATAAATGAAAACCAAGAAAGTATGGAATAAATGAATTTTTTTTTTGTGACCGATCAATTACACAAGCAAGGACACACCCGTGTGGGAGACCATGTAACTCTCTAACTTGAAGAAAAACACATTTTAACATTACACGGGCAAGGACACACCCATGTGGGAGGCCATGTAACTCTTTGACTTGAAGAGAAACACGTTTTGACATTACACGGGCAAGGACACACCCGTATGGGACGTCGTGTAACTCTCCGACTTGAAGAGAAACACGTTTTGACATTACACGAGCAAGGACACACCCATGTGGGAGGCCGTGTAACTCGCCGACTTGAAGAAAAACACGTTTTGACATTCACGGGCAAGGACACACCCGTGTGGGAGGTCGTGTAACTTTCTGACCAAAATTTTCTTCATGAAAACCTTAAAATTTTAGTTTTCTTTCCTTCCTATTTTCCTTTGTCTAAGTCCATATCAACCCCAAATTCACCCACCATGTTTTGGTCAGCCCAAATTCCATCATTCTCATCCCCTAAACATGAATTAAATTATACACAAGGCATCACTAGGGTTTGGAAAGCAACCAACACAATCAATCACTACATCCAACCATATCCATAAAATTGCAAGGCAAGCCAATTAACACCATTAAGCATAACAACACATCACAAGCCAAGTAACATAAGTATTTGCAACAAGTTTAACCAAGTGTATAAAGATTAAATCATTGGTATAAAGATGAAATAAATGATATAAACAATAAAAGGTAACCCACTTACCTAGATGGATTTGAGTAGGACTTTTCCTTAGCTTTTCCTTTCCTTTTCTTCTTTCTTTCTTTCCTCTCTTTTTCTCTCTTTCTTTGCCTTATTTCTCTTCCTCTCAATTACGTTTTTCTCTTTTTTGGTAGTTAATAATCCCTTTCCAAAAAAATCTCTCGCCATTCCCTCTTGTTCTATATATATATATATATATATATGTCTTCCCTTGCTTTGAATTAAATAGGCCTCTAAGTGTCTTGAAGTAATTTGACAAAGTGTAAAGTATATGGGTGAGTCATGGTGAAGGTGGCAGGTTGAGGTGGCAAATTGGTGAGTTGGCTTTCATGCCTTTAATTCAAGTGCTTAGGTGTATAATTAAGCTAACTAAGTAATTCAACTAACAAAGTCCCTTACTAACTTATTTTCACCAGCCAACATTTCTTTCCCCCTAAAATTCGGAATTTCTTTTCCCAAAATTTCCAGTAGTGTTTCATCAAAACCCAACTATACTACAATGGACATAACTCGTTATTTATAAATCTACAAATTATGAAATTTTAAATAGAGATATGAGACACATAGATGAACAACTGTTATTCTTTAAGTGTTATCTGAAAATCACTCTAAAGTCCTCAGATAAATCACACAAAATTCGGACAGAATATAGGCCTCAAAACACTAATTTTGCATAATTGATTTCTTTAAGAATTAGACCATAAATCTCAAACATAATAAACTTTAATTTAACATAAATCACACATTAAAGCATTAATTTCTCATGGTGAAATGAGAATTATACTTACACTTAATATATGTATATATAGAAATAATCTAATACACGTTGCATTATGAGTAAAGATTTTTACAGGGGTTACAATCTCTCATCTTTAATAGGATTGGGTAACCGGCTCGACCATCCAAAAAGAATTAAGGGTAACGTATCCCTTACATTTATCAATAGTTATTGAACTATTATGGCACCCTATTCAATAAGGAATTTCAATTTATATATTATCTTTTAGTCCCGAGTGGGGACCTAACTATGCCATGATATCTCTATCAAGGTTAACCAATTGTATGGACATATATCTTATAGACAAATGATAATCCCAAGCCACTCAAATAATTGGTTAATCTCATCATTTTCCTCAATTCTAAAGTATAGACATTCTCTAGATATAATATAATATCATTTTAGGTACTAAATATTACTTGTTGAGTATATTGTTATTAGAGTAGCACTAATATTCCAATCGGGATTAATAGACATGGTTGTTAATTCATCTAGTATTGCCTCATACAATAAAAGATAAATAATTAGTCATTTGACAAGTTCCTATAATAGGAAGTATGAGCATAGGATATTTACACATCCTATAATGTTAGTTACCCATTAGAGAACATAATAATTGTGATTAACCGGATAATAATTATTTACCTATACGCATGTTGGATAAAGGTACAACCCGGGGCTTAACTCATTAATTGGATCTATCAATTAATGGGACACATTATAAAATAGGGACCTCCTATTAATTTAGGATGATAGAATCAAGGGTGTGTTGATGAATAATTTAATCCTCCGATCCCTATTGGAATAAACTCGAGTCCTATTGACATGAAGGGTAGTGCTATAAGGAGGTCCCTATAATGCTCTCTAATGGGTCCTCATTAAGAATATGTCTAACAATAGTGTTAAGCTATATGAGCAGAGCATACGAATTGTTTACGCCTAATTTTAAATCAGTAGGCTCTATTTGAGCTTATAGATCGTCAAAATAAACATCTCTATTAATGGTGTTTGCTATTAGTAATCTATTAACCAAGATTATTCCTCCATAGCTAGGGAAGAGAGAAGAAAGATTGGTCCATTAGGTAGAGGGAGAGGTAAAGATTGTTGACAAAATACTTAGAATAAACCTTATAACCATGTTCGAGATTGGTTATACAAATGTATTCTATATAATCAAATACCAAGGATATTATTATTGAGAAAGATGAGATTATCTATTCCATTTCTTAATATGCCTCAATCCTTATATTGTGATATTCCTAAAATATTTTACATATTCATGGTAATTGACTATTTTGTATTCAATCTAGAAAAAATATATATGGATATTGATTCATATGGCACTCACCTATATCCAAAAATAAGCGAGTTCAAATCTATGAAGACTTGACAATATTAATATTTTCCCTTTTATTGCATTCTATTGAACTATACAAGGATGGACTCGGTAAAGATTGACCAAGTGTTGGCTTAAATAAGATTCCATCTAATGCTACACGCAAGTTAATATTTCATGGATAATTTGGAGATAAACAATCCTTATTTATGCCTATTAATATGTTATGATTGATTATCTCCCTATTGTAAATATAATATAAGATGGACAACCTAATAGTTGGCATTAAAATAATAGTGATGAAATATTATTATATGGTAATCTCTGTCTAATAGCAATTATCATATTGGTTACCCTTAATGTCTAGTTAGAAGTAGGTCTCTAATAGGATATACCTTAGATAATACTATTACCATGATATCTCACCCTTGGATATATGATATTATTGGGTATGAGACTCTCCATCATTCACATTACATTCAAATATATGTGTTATAAATCATTAGTTCCTCAAGAATATAGGAGTAGATGGTTATTCACTATATTTCTATGAGATTGAGCTTAAATGATGAAAAATATAATTTTATGATTAATGGAGAAGTCCTCTAACAATATACTTTTCTCTAATATCATTATTTTCCGATAGATCATCGGGAGGAGCATTCTAGCTTATAATGATGGGTCATTTTATGGACGAGTTTAGGAGAATATGAGGTTTGGAAAATAGTAATGGTTACCATAGCTTAGTTAAAATAGGGTTTACAATCCAATTGTATTTAATGGGTATAAACTGATTATAGAGTAACAAATAATATACAAGAGACCATAAATTATGGTACTAGTTTTGGAAGAACAATAATGATAAGGATCATCCTTCAAGAATTAACCACTTCTATTTTTAGATACTTGAATAATTACCTCTAAAATTATGGTTATAGGGACATCCCATATAATTTAGGGGCTAGTCATCTACTTGGTTGCCCTTTTTAAGAGTTATTTTACTATCAATAATAGTAACCTTATAATCATGTATGAATTAAACATATTGAATATTATGATCTATACACAGTCGTGGTTAGATGAACTAATACGAAATATATAATTACACCTTATTAAATTAACCATTATAATTATTGCATGTAGATTGGCCAATTACTATTAGGGGTAACATTACTATATTGTATGATTACCTTAACTATTATTATGGTGATATAATTCAAATTGTTTGATATTGTAAAAGATAGCTCATTGTCTTAATAGATTAACCCTTAGCTACCATACAACCTTTGAATACTATGGCATGATGGTCTTATCACATAGGTCTAGGCCCTCATAGTACTTTTTGTAATAAGATCAAAAACTCTTATTACACTATTCTTAATTAAATCAATTAGAGGGAACCTAATATATTATATTGTTAATAATTATACTATATTGCCTAGTCTCGACAATCTCTATGCTTATTGCTAGGAATCTCCCTAATTGATTCCCCTAATAATCATTTTCATGATTACCAGTAATGATTTTTATTATACCATAGAGTATCAAATATAAAAGGGTCCAATAACATTGAGTAATATATATATAGGGAGAATTAGCAATCATGAAAATGATTATTAGGGGGAGGCTATATTAACTATAAGGGTATTAACCTCAATAACCTATTATATTTACCACTCATGACTTGAGATATTTGAGAGAGATCTTAACCATGATGCATGATAACTTAATGTTATAGGGCGCCTTTATATTTGATACTTAATTCAACTTAATACTTAGGTCAATAATACATGCATTGAAGTAATACCAATAATCATTTATATATTACGATATAAATATATGTCAAGTAATACTAAGAGTAAAGATAGAATTAAGTGACTATCCCATATCATCTAATCTACTCAAAACATTACCGCCATAGGTCATTCTCTCTCTCTCCATCTCTCTCCAAGGCTTTCCATTAACGAGTTAATGTTGGATTACCCTTAATTGAATAGGTAAATAAAATACTTGCCAATAATCAAGCAAGTATACATGAAAGTCGTAATGCAACTAGGTATGTATGACAAGTGATTGGGTAGAATTCTCCAAGTGATACTCTAACTAAGAGAATAAAACAAATATGCTATCAAATTTCCTCTAGGCTATTACATATAAAAAATGATATTGGTTAACCCTTATACTAATAGAAAGTGCCATGAGTGAACAAAACAATAAGTTAATTATGTATACATACTAAGAATTGGGCCTAGTATCGGGAGACCAATTATACTTATAGGGATCACCGATATTTAAGTAGTCTAATTGATTAATATATGATAAGGATATACCTTAATAGTCATAATTGGGGAATTATGAGGATGTAGGAGATTATTAAAATAATATCTCCTATTGAAAAATGATATCTAAAATCATATGGTAGATATAGTTCTCACTCTTTGTCTAACAAAAGGATGCCCTATTAACTCTTGCCTCCTTGTAGTTTAGTCCACGTGGGTGGAATTATCATCAACTTGGATTATTGACATACATGCCTAACATATATCTTATGCTATGCATATTATACCCATTAGTTGATGCTAAATATATAATTATAGTAGATAGATATGTCAATCATCCATACTATTAGGACATATCCTCTCATAATGTGATCTACATACAATCCCAAGATAAACAAGCTATTAGTACTATTACCTACTAGTAATATCTTGGACAATGACATTATGGAAAATATCTCCCAATAGGGTAAATATATAATGGGTTGTATTTAATAAACAACATAGAGTTGATATAATGTCCTCTAGATTATAACCTTCGATATGAAGTTTACTATCGAGTAAAGATATTATAAATCATATTTCCTTATGGACTCTTTTGATTGATATTATATCTAATGTATAATTATCTAATTTAACATTATAGGGTCCTCTTTCATAAAATCAACTTACTTAATAACCTTAGCTAATCATTCCAATTCATGAATTGATATACTTACACGGGTTTTCTTTGTTCCAATTATACTCGATGTATCATCCCTCCAAGTTAATACCCTTATAGTTAATATAGCCTCCCCCTAATAATCAATATCTTACCCCTCTCTTTCATTAGGTACCTATTAGTCTATCAAATAGTTGGCACCTTTCCCTATAAATAAACTAATTGACATAAAGATTTATACATCACAACTAGAAAGAGACCGGTATGTCTATTATATTAGATATCAATGCCTAATAACCAAATAGTATATCCATATTTACCTCTATACTATAATATCATTTAAATTTTGTTATCCTAATTATATAATCCTAATAGACATTTCACTAATATTGGCATACTATTTGGTTTAGTCAATGGAATAGTATTGGTTTACCTAGTTAATAAGGGAGAGAGCGAGAAGAGAGTTATATTATTTAAGTGCGGGTTCAATAAATTAGGGGTACCACAATAGAGAGATTACTCGATGGGAAAGTTTGGGCAAATAGTCCTATTATGTTCTACTTATGAAACAATGTGATTACCACGATTCAGATAAATTAGGATAAATAGGAAGACATTTTAAATTGATCAAATATAATTGACACTCATTCTTATATAAAAGATAAAAACATATTGGAATAAAATATAAGGAATACTCCCCTATTAGGATGATAGATTTGGCATAAATAAAATGCATGTGAATGATAGGGTTCTTCAAGCATGAGCTATCTTTCCCACAAAGGGTATAGAGATTAGTCCAATTAAATAGTATGGTGACTTAACACTAATTGTTTAATGAGTACAATGATTATAATGAAGGGTCTAGAGCGAGGCCAATTGGTTAAGGACCATTATATTCTCCACATAGAACTATTATCTATAATTAGCCTAAATTGATTATTAATTACCTATACGTGACATTATAGGTTATCTTAAATTTAGAATAGGTCAACCTATAATAATATTATATCTATTTCTAGTTGATATACTATTATTATGGGCTAAGTGGTAACTCATTATCCTTTTCTCCATATTCACCATACTAGGATTACTCTACCTTATGGTCATCTTTGAGGTCCTCCTTATTACATAATCGTATTAATATATATATATATGGATAGGTAATATCCCACTGTAATAAGTGGCTTATGAATAACAAGTTTATACCACTTTAATCAACTTAAGGCCTATAATTTGTTATTTGACATATGGATATCACTATTTAAGGTCATCTTACCTTAAATATAATTATCATATTATCACATGATAGGGCGATAATATAATTATGAATATTACGGGAAGGTACCATGAATGATTAATGAATTATGATGAGTACATTATCTATCAATCTATGCAGCATTGTCGAATAAATTATCAAGGGAAAACCATCTATTAAGTGATAAGTTCCATCTTTTGGGATTGGTAACACTAGCCTAATATCATTCGAATTGACAACATACCCAATTAACTTATTCTTGATTGAATCAAGTTATATGCTTATCAAATCATAGACTTCCGTATGTATACATGGATATTAGTTGGTAATAAGTTCCCAAGGGGAGAGGTTAGAATAAGGATTAATTTAATTGATTCCATGTTGATATAGCCCAGTGACTAATATGAAAAAGCTACATGTATCCTAAATTAAGAGATGCGTTGTAGCGTCCTTAACCTAATTCCTTATAAAAACTTCGTATAACTTAGCCATTTTAGTTCTAGAAAACTCAATTAATCACAAAATATCATTTAGGACCGTTAAAGCCTCATATTAGAAAGATTAGGAATTTTTTTTTTTTTAGGGCGGCAGGTTACACGGCCTCCATCATGGTCGTGTACTTGCCCGTGTAACTTAAAACTCATTTTCCCTTAAAAATAGAAGGTTACACGGCCTTCCACACGGACGTGTACCTTCCCGTGTATATTTTTGCCCA
>CAWUPB010000817.1:0-63976 GCA_963924115.1 Dovyalis caffra | reverse complement strand
AAATCTCCAACAACCATATTCCCTTTCCACACCCACCCAGCGCGTGTAGAATTCTAGAATTACAAACACCAAACACAACCATAGCTTTTGACTAAACTACACTTTGATCCTTAAGAGGTTGATCTTAAAAGTGTTTTTAACAATAAATCCCGAAACGAAATAAAATCCCAAATCTATAGAAGTCAAAGATATATTAATTAAATTATAAATTAGTCCCTCTAGTTTTTAAAAAATAAAATTAATTAGTCTTTTTTAAAAAACTACTATTTAATCTTTTAATTGGTGTTGAACATGCTTAATTTAATATTATTTTTATCCAATAAAATCTCTTTTTTTGTGAAACTTTCCATATTTTTCATGTTTTTTTATTTCTTGAAATAAAAATCAAAATAAATTAAAAAAAGCAAAAATGGCTAAATTAAAAGTAGATTTCAAAATATGAGGATTAAATGATTAATTTTTTAAAAAAGAAGGATTAATTAATTTATTTTTCAAAACAAGAGGGACTAATTTATAATTTAGTCAAAATAGATTATAACTATTTTGTTTTTTTTTGTTTTTATTGTCCTGAAGAGACCAAACGACGTTATTTTTTAGCGTTTCTCTTTCTCTTCCATGCTGTGTCGGGAGGTATTTTAGCTGCAGTCGCTTCGTGCACTCGCTTTGGCTAATTGCCAAAGAATGTTGCCACGTGTCCCCCAATTTGATTATACATTACCGAAAATTAGAGTAAATATACTCTTTTATGTTCCTATAATACTCAAAGTTTTTAAATTTATAATTACATTTTTGTTATTTAAAATATTTAATCTACCATTTCAATCCATTTTTTTTATCAAATGAATTTTTAATTGATATATTTATGATTAAAATACAAAAAATAAAAATAAAATAATTTTTTTAAAAGTTTTAAATATAAAATATGTAAATCATCTTTAATTGATTTTGCTTTTTGGTAATTTAATAAAAAATATTTTAGTCAATTTTTTATAATAAAAAACAGACTGAATATTTAAAAAAATTAAAAATAATGAGATATAATTAAAAATTTAAAAATAGATATAAAATTTTAAATATTATATGAAAACAGACAAAGAGAATCATTAAGATTTGAACTTGCTTCATCCTAGGAATTTATCAAATATAGATATGTAAAGATGCTAACCTCACGCTCGACGGTTTAAGTTACCAACGATCACAATTTTTTTTTTTAATATTCAACTACCTTCACCGCGCAGTCCCCGTTCTTCGATGCAACTACCTAACCAACGTAGGGCTTCTAGAATTCCATATCGTCATGAATGAGCACTAGACAACTCCCATTGTTTTGGGTAAACTACACTTTGATCCCTAAACCATTCGAATAGTTTCAAAAAGTTTGAATCCTTAAAAAAAAAGAAAAAACCAATTCAACCCTCTTTTGATACATTATCCCACATATCAATAGCGTCAACATCTTCGTACCATGATGTCTCTTTGTAAATCTATGTCCTAATTATTTGCTAGTTTCAGTATTAAAAACATTTATAATTGAAGAATTTTAGTTGATTATATTATAATGGGTGCTATTTTCATTATCATTCTTATACAAGATTATGACGAGTCATATATTACTTAATAGTTGAATTTTCATTAATTTATATTAATTGTTGCTAAAAAGAGACTTGAGCTTGGTTGCATTTTTGTCATTATTATTTTATAATATGTGTATTTTCAAAGGGTAGGATCAGAGGTTAATAAGATTTATTTTTCTATGTTGATTACGTTTGATATTAATATCTGTTTATTTATTTAAATGTACTAAAGTCGATGTGAAAGTAGATTCTTACGGATATTTAAAGAGATGAATTATTCTTAATTGATATACAATCTAATTTGATGGTATTTTCACCACCAAATAATGAAAAATATTCATTTTCTGAATTTTGATGAAAGTGGTTAAGAAAAAATTTTTTTTAATAAAGTTCAAAAAATTAATATTTTTGTATTACATATGATATAAAAAAGTTTGATATTTTTACCTATCTTTATATGATAAGTTAAATTTTCAATTTGTTATTAAATTAAAAAAAAAAAAACACTTTCAATCTGTACTTTATATTTGAATTGATTTCTAATATATTTTTTTGGTTAAAATTTTCTACTAATTTATAAAAAATTAATTTTTGTATTAGTAGATATAAATTACTTGTGTAAAAAATAAAGATAATTTTCTCAAATCACATATCATGTGTAAATCATATGCTTAATTTGATCGAAAATTTTAACTAAAAAGATAAATGAGAAACCAATTCAGATAATAAGAAAAGATTAGAGATAATTTAAAATAAATTAAAAATCTTACTTATTATATAAAGATAGATGAATGTATTAATCTTAAAAAAATAACATTATAAAAATAATATTTTAAATTTAGTAATTGATGTATTGAAAACATATAATGATAAATCATGAATGATGATTAAACGCGAGTAGACACAAAAAGGAGTACAGAAGGTTGGAGTTAGTTATAATCATACCATCTCCATTCATGTAGCATTCGTGGTCTGACTTTCATTAAAAAGGCATTAATTACTCTTGCAGAAGTGTCAAAACTCTGAGCTTGATTTCGAAAATTTTTTAACAATACAACCCAAAGTGAAATATTCCAAAAACTATTGAATCAAACTATTTTTTAGCGTACTATTTGGTGGATTTAGCAATACCCAGGCTAAAAGGAAACAACCTATTTATAAGCGGCTCTCTGTGTTTCACGCCTTAATTCACTCTCCAAATTCTTCTGATCTCTGTAAAAAAAGTACTCGTAGAACACAAAAGACCAGAAAAAGATGGCACAAGAATCATCACTCAACACAGCTTCACGGAGAACCAGAATACTAAACAACCACCTCGTTCAATCTCCTTCAAAACCCACTTCTTGTCTTCAATCAAATTCTTGTTTAAGCTATACACCGCCAGAACTAACCGAAAGTTTCGATTTTGACACCAAAGAAATGAGAAAAATCCTTGATTTCCACAACTTGGAGGACAGAGACTGGCTGTTTGGTGTTATCAAGCAAGGGAGAGTGTTTAATGGGAAAGACAGAGGTGGGAGGTTGTTCGTAAATCCTGATTATAATCAGACAATGGAGCAGCAAAGAGAGATGACTATGAAAAGGATTGAGTATTTGTTAGAAAGAGGTGCTTTTGATGGATGGTTGACCAAAAAAGGGGTTGAAGCTGAATTGAAGAAGTTGGCTTTGCTTGAAGTTATTCAGATTTTTGATCATTCTCTATCTGTTAAGCTTGGCGTTCATTTCTTTTTATGGTACTAACCGTATTATATTGATATTGATTTGCGTTTTTTATTATTTATTTATTTTTGTGTGTTTTTTGGATCAATGGATTGCTGTTAATTTTCATATCTTGTTTGTGGTTGCTTTGTTTCTTTCTTTAATATATATATATTTTTATCACTGTTGTATTTGTGATTTTTGGGTTTCGGATTAATGGGTTAGCATTAGTTTTTCTGTTAGTTTCTTGTTGATTTTGCGGGCCTTTAATGGAATAGCAACTATGAAGCTGTTATGTTGTCTGTTTGGTTGCTGAGAAAATTGAGGGAAAGAGTGAAATGTTTATTTTTAAGATGAAAAGAATTTTGTTCTTGGACATTCTTTTGGTTGTTGGGAATTTAGTATGAATCCTGAAATCGGGAACTGAGGTTCGCTTTGTTGATTTATACGAAATGTCTTTTTTCCATTTAATTAAATAGATCACTTCTCGATAATTGACTTTTCATATTGGCAAACAATAAAATAAAATAAAATAATAATAATAATAATAATAAAAGAATCCTTGGTTCTTGAACTGGACTGAATGCAGTTTGTTGTCTTTGCATTCAATTCAGGGGAATATTGAAGGGAAAAAAATAAATAAATCATAAACCTTGCTGTTAGTGTTGAATTTTTGTATCAGTTCAATTTAACAAGGCTTGGTTTAGAATTTAAGAGCAAAATTGTTGTCCATTGAATTTGATTTTTTTTTCCGTTAATTAATTTCAGGGGTGGTGCTATCCAGTTTATGGGCACAAAGCGCCACCATGACAAGTGGCTAAGAGACACAGAAACTTATGCAATCAAAGGTTGCTTTTCTATGACCGAGTTGGGCCATGGGAGTAATGTACGTGAAGGCTGTCAATCTTTTTGCTTTTTGTTATTACACTCATTACCAGGGTTTCTATCTGGTTACCAATTCTCATTTGTGTTCGTTTGTCCTCTTTTCTTTGTTGATGTTTTTAGGTTCGAGGAATTGAAACAGTCACAACATATGATTTGAAGACTGGAGAGTTTGTAATCAATACTCCTTGTGAATCAGCTCAGAAATATTGGATTGGTGGGGCTGCAAATGTAAGGGTTTTCTCAATTTATTTGTTAATTAATTCCTCTCTTTTATTGTCCTCTTTGCAATTTTATCTATGCTGACACAGTTTCATTGGTGTTCAGCATGCAACACACACCATAGTCTTTTCTCAGCTCAACATAAATGGGGTGAATGAAGGAGTCCACGCCCTGATAGCCCAGATCAGGGATGTAAATGGAAACATATTGCCAAACATCCGTATAGCTGATTGTGGCCACAAAATTGGTTTGAATGGTGTTGATAATGGTCGAATCTGGTACTAATCATGCTTCTGTTTCATTGTCAATGACTATTTTATCACATGATGAATGTGATGAAGATTTTGGGGACTTTTTTCAGGTTTGACAACGTGCGCATCCCCAGAGAGAACTTGTTGAATTCGGTTGCTGATGTTTCACCAGATGGCCAATATCTGAGTGCAATAAAAGACCCAGATCAAGTAATTATTTCGTGCTTTCTCCATTTTCTTTAATCACTGACCAAACAAATAAGTCAATTTTCGCATGTTCTTTAACCAGAGGTTCGCAGCATTCTTGGCCCCTTTGACATCTGGTCGCGTAACTATTGCTACTAGTGCAATTTACTCCTCTAAGGTATTGGATAACGATGGTTTTCATTTTTATGTAGATATGTAATTTCGTATTTATTGAAGATTACAAAAATTTTTGTAAGGGTGATTGTTTACTGCTAGTGCATGTTCCGCTTTAAGGTATAGGATTAGGCACTAGCTCTAGTAGCCGTATTGGATTGGGCTAGTTCAAACCCTAACAGTTCTGTGGTTCAATATTGAGAAGTACATAACTGTTTTGTTTAGATAACTGCTTTCGGAAAAGTGGATGATGCACTAGTGGTTAGCCTATTTACTCATCAAAGGAATTGGATTAAGGTTGTGAATTAAAGCATACAGATGACATGACAGATGGGTTCTAAGTAATGCGAAAAATGGATTTAAATATCTGATCAGAAAGAGTAATTTTCATCCTACTTGTTAAAGCTTTGTGTTCATGGTCCATTGTATTTTTACCATCCCTTCATAGCTGGCTGTTCCTACCCAATTTGATTTTCCATCCATATGGGCGTCATTCTTTTCTTGTCAGGTTGGCTTGGCAATTGCTATTAGGTATTCATTGAGTAGGCGGGCATTTTCTATTACACCTGATGGACCTGAAGCCCTTTTGCTTGATTACCCAAGTCATCAACGGCGACTCTTGCCTCTTCTTGCTAAGTCGTAAGCATCTAAGTAGTCATTACTCAGTCATGCTGAAATTTGTAATATATTCACTCTTTTGGGATGTCAAATTGTGCTTCATGCATCCAATTTCAAACCAGTAAGACCCACCGTGGTAATGAAGTTTCAATTGTACTCAAGTTTATTGCGTGCATCTGAGGAATTTTACAATTTGCTTAAGCCTTAGTTTGACATCAGTCTTCTGTCTGCGTAATGCGAAATAATTGTGTTTATTCACTAGTTCCTTTTTGTAGAGCCATCTTCATTTATTGCCCTTTTCTAGAATTTTATAAAAAGGATTATTGTGCTGTTTTTATGTGCAATGTCAACATGATGGTTGGGATAATGCAGAATGTGGTCAGGACAAATCACAAAATGTCATCCTGTTGTCTTTATCAAAGCATCATTTTTATCGTACTACAAAATCATATCTCAAAGTCTAATACTACTTCTGTGAATAGTAGATGCTCCGGTTGTAATGTATCCTCCAACGGCCTAGGCAATGCTAGTTCTGTGAACTGGCCATGCAACTTGGTTTTGGAATTGCTTCTGCCTTGCAGCTTATTGCTTGTAGATAAATAAAATCTCATTCTGAGTTATTTCTTTTCTCATTCCCGTGGAATGAATCCTTGTCATGCAGATATGCTATGAGTTTTGGAGGAAATTACTTGAAAATGATATATGTGAATAGAACCCCTGAATCAGCCAAAACTCTTCATGTTGTTTCAAGTGCGTTCAAGGCTGTCTTCACCTGGCATAACATGAGAACCCTCCAGGTGAGGTGCTATAATTAAATATGAAATTTAGGTTATGGTAAAAAGCTTTGCTGAATTTCACTGGATTCATGTTCATTAGGAATGCCGTGAAGCTTGTGGAGGACAAGGTTTGAAGACTGAAAATCTAATTGGTCATATGAAAGGTGAATTTGATGTCCAATCAACTTTTGAGGGGGACAACAATGTTCTCATGCGGCAGGTACCGTGTATTGCGTGCATTTGGGTGAAACTTATTCAATGATGACAGCAAGGTTTTGCTGAAAAAAGAACTACCGGATGATACTTCTCTTTTGGGTTTTGGGTGGGTTAGGGGATTTAGCATAACTAGGCATGCCTTATGAGCGTTTTCTATGTGTCAGTTTTTCTTCCACTGAAAAAAGGTGACTGGTAATTAAAATCTATGTGGTGATGTAGGTGTAATCCAAGTAGATTGAACAATGCTTTGAGTTTTAACAATGATTTTGAGCTAGTCTTTATGCTGACTTGATTCTTCTGTTCCTCATTTTAGAACATCCAAAAATTGGTTTCAACAAAATTAAGTTTGCTTGCACATACTTTAAGATTTCGGTTTGAAGCAGTGATTTTTTGTTTCAGGTCAGCAAGGCACTCCTTGCAGAATATGTAGCAGCAAAGAAGAAAAACAGACCTTTCAAGGGTTTGGGATTAGAACACTTGAACGGACCCATCCCTGTAATTCCATCCAATCTGACAAGTACCACCCTCAGGAGCAGCAAATTCCAGGTAATTTATTGTCTAAGTTTGTAAGCAGATTGACCTTTCTCAACATATGTCATACGCCTCACCAGTTGTGTGCATCAGATGAATGCTTTCTGCTTGAGGGAGCGAGATCTTCTGAACCGTTTTGCAGCAGAAGTGTCACTTTATCAATCAAAGGGTGAAAGTAAAGAGAGTGCATTTATTCTGGTAGGGATGCTTTTCTGGTCATAAAGCTGCTGCTTTCGAGTTCCACATCTTCCATTCTGATCGTTGTTGTTGATGGGCTTTTGTTTTAACTATTTGCACCAGAGTTATCAACTTGCAGAAGACTTGGGCAGAGCTTTCTCAGACAGAGCTATTCTGCAGACCTTCACTGATGCTGAGGCAAATGTATCTGCTGGTTCCTTGAAGGTAAGCAATATAGAAACTATTCTTGTAATTTATCTACACATTAGCCTGATGATATAATTTGCAAAGCTTTAAACCATTCTGTGATGTCCTAACATAATACGAAGGCATAATTAGTAATGACTGGAGGAGTCAGGACATGATGAATTGCAGCCAAAACAAGTTTTTTCTCATGCTAGGAATCCCACAATAGGTGGGTAAGTAAGTTTGAGTTGTATTTATAATTAAAAATAACTAAAGTTTTGGAGGGAAACAGATGAGAAGGGCACTGGATACATAGTCGTAGAACACACTTCATTGATGACTCAGTTAAAGTTCCTGTAACAAGCCTTGAAAAAATCTGTCTCCGATTCACCGGAGAAGAAAAAAAAAAAATTTCTGCCAACGTAAGGAGTTTGTAGAAGAGTTTAGGGAAGTGGGTGATGGAAGAATTATTTTGAGTTAAGGAGAGATTTAGTATGAATAGAAACTCTGAAGGGATGCTTTCTTAATTGCATCAGATTTTCGACTGGTAATCTTCATTGCTTTCCCCAAAATTTTGACCTATAAAGAACATCAGTAACTAACCTAAATGTTTGGTATGGAATATACAAGATGTTAGAGAGGGGGGACCTTATCTTGCTGAATTTGTGGGTTTGCTGCTTTCTTTGCAGAATGTCCTGGGTCTGTTGAGATCCATGTATGCCTTAATCTGTTTGGAAGAAGAAGCTGCATTTCTCCGGTATGGTTACTTATCGACAGACAACGCTGCTGCTGTGAGGACCGAAGTGACAAAACTCTGTGGAGAATTACGACCACATGCACTTGCATTGGTCAGTTCCCTCGGCATTCCTGATGCCTTTCTGAGCCCCATAGCATTTAATTGGATCGATGCGAATTCATGGTCTTCAGTAAAATACTAGTCCCTGGAATCATTTTCTTTTCTTAAGCAAAAGTTTGATTGTTTTCCTTATTCTTATTTGCTTCAAGTCTTAATAAGAAAATGGGGTGACACCACAGATTGCTGTGATGGTGCTCCTCTGTATGTAAAACCATCTGTTAATAAATCGATTCCTCATTGTTCAGGTTCATTAGAACTAAGTCACATCACATCTGCTCTGAAATTTTCTTCGACCGTTGCATCTTGCTTGTGTTGAAGAAAGTGAAAGAACAAGGCTTTTGCAAGGAAAAAAGAAAAATAAACCAAGGTGTAATTTGATAAAGAGTTCATTATTCTAAGTTAGGGATGACAATAGATGGGTATTCGATATATTAATTTAATTTTTTATCCTATTTATTATTTATTAAAAAATCAGTATATAATTCTTTATTCATTCCATATAATATCCATTAAATTAAATATCATGTTAAATTTATATTGTCAAAAATATTCATTTTAGTCTTTATTAATTTTTTTAAAAAATTTTGATCCTTAAATTTTTTTTTCGCATTTTCATCATGTATTTATAAATTTTTTTTACTCCTCAAAGTTTTTTTTTAAAATATTTTGATCTTTGATTTTTAAATTTTATACAATTAGATCCTTACATGTTAATAAAAAAATCTAAATAAATTAGTGGATATTAATAGGGTAAAAACTGGGTATTCATATACCAAAATCATATTAATATATATATAATTTTTTATACTTACCCATTTCAACACCCATCGAACATTCTTAATCGGTATTTATTAGATTGAGTAAAGCGGATACTTATTTTATATTCGGTCCATTGTCGTACTTAAAACAAACAAAATAATTTATAATAATTAAGCCTTGTAGTTTTAAAAAATAATTAGCAACCAGGTATTTATATAGGCGAGGACAACGTCATTAGAAGAAAATGGTTAGGAAAAAGGATTTTGAGACAAAAAATGAGTAGGTTACTTTTTTGATTTATCAGGCATCTTCAAACCATTTTTTTTCCTAAATGATCTTAAGGACTTATTCTACGTCGATTTTGTGTGTTAAAAAAACATTTAATAAATTTTTCTAAATAACGACTTTAAGGTTTGAACATAAGAGAATAAATAAATAGAGTTGACTTTCTTAACTATTAGACCAACCTCCAGAATTAAACTTGAATTAAATTAGTGGATTATTATGTTGAAGAAAAATGGTTGGAAAAGAGAAAGAAATTCATGAAAATGATGATTGATTAAAAAAAAAAAAAAAAAAAAACTATGTAGGATCATAAAATTAGGCTTCCATTTTGAATTGGTGTTATATTACTATGTAATATTCGTTTTTATAAATATTGACAGTTTATGCACGATTCCATCTCAATCTTATTTGTGGATTTTATTTTTTTACTATATTAAACAATTCCACGAATACTTTTCATTTCCATATTTATGTGAAAGGTAGAAGAAAAGGGAGGTATAATTCCTGATATATTTAATGATTTACTTTGGAAATTTATTTAATGTGGATTACCGTATCAATAAGTGTAATATTTCCTTTTGCATGTTCAAAGGAGGAATAATTCCTCCTAATCTAAAGTATGTTTGGGTAATATTAGGATTAAATTGAGGATCCATCCTTTCATATTTATCAAGTTGTTGTTAATGAAAAATTTTAAAATATTCAAAAAATAATTTATAATAATTATTTCATAAACCTACTTTAAAGGGAAAGACAAAGATAAAATAAAAAAATAAAAAAATTACATGAGACTCGTCAAAAGTGATAAAAATATTTTTGCCGAAACTCAAAATTCATGCGGTGATTACTATAACTTCTCCTAATTATAATACTAATACATAAACCCATTTCGAAAAGAAAAAAAAAGACATAAAATAGAGAGAACATCACATTTATTTTTTTATTTTTGATCTCTAAGATATCTCGGACTTAAAAATCCAAACTAATCTCTCGATATACAATCGGATGTATAAAGTGAATATAACTATTCAAAGAGTTTTTTTATGTATATAAAAACTCGAAATCGAGAATACTTAAGTGACTAGAGTTTCTTTCCTTCTTTCAAACTACCCCTATTAGGTACATGCATCACATTTATTCTTTGTGCGTGTAGAATAAGTAATGTAATTAGGAGAAGTTATTGTAATGGTTTGTATAAATTTTAGCGGTAAATGAAAGGGCGACTTGCTATATCTTTAGAAACTTTGCTCTTTTGGGAGGATTTTAGCATTAATGATGGCATTGCGTTGCATTTGCAATGCCAAAACAAGCAAAACGGACACACAATCATTCTACTAGTAGTAAAGTTAACAAGACAAGGATCTGCTGTGTTTCTTTCGTTTTTCTTTTGCGTGCGATCGGTTTTTAGCCAAAGCCTATACATAAATCTTGACAGCAAACCACAATTTACCTCAAACGAAACAAAACCAATCTGCGGCTGTAAAGTTGAACTTGTCGCTGTTGTTGTCGTTCCATTTTATGATCAATGGCGGATGACAATACTACTGCAACTTTCTGGACTCAGGCTGATGCTTTACTCCGAAAGAACTTAACCTATCAGGTATTTATTTTATGTTCATAAAATTGAAAGAATGGTCCTTACTTTTCGATTTCGATTCTTCATTTTCTACCACTGTTCTTCATTTCCGGTTTTTAAAAATTTTAGACAAAGCATAGCAATTATACTAATGGAATAGATTGATTTATTGATTTGTTTGCAGAAACGAAATAAGTGTGCTAATTGCCGCCTTATTTCCTTCCCATTGTTCTTCTGTCTGATCCTTTTTGGCATTCAGATAATTACTGAGATTGCCTCTATATCAGACAGCAAAGAGACTAGTAGTGATCGGTGTGGTTACCAATTCTCAGATTTGGATCAATTGCAGAGTTGTCCCATTCCTAGCCCACCAAAATGGCCTCCATTTTTACAGGTTCCACCTCCCGAATATCGTGCTGTTAGAAGCAGTTCTTCTCATCTTTTTCAAGATTTGCCGGACCAGTCTTGCAGGCACAAGGGGAACTGTCCTGTCACTACTTTAATCACTGGAAATAATCAAACCCTTGCACAGAGTAAATTTCTGTCTCATGAGTTTACTAATTTTTTGTTTGCCTGGAAAAGATGGACATGAATAATGAATATTTCTGTATAGCTTTTATCTTAAACTTCCTTCTAATTAATTTTATCTGTATTTTTCATAGCTTTGGCTGGGAATATATTCGACACTGATGTCGTCCTGGTAAGTTGTTTGATCTTTAATTGCTTTTTATATCTTTCCTGACTATATAGGTATATAATACTATGACTTTTTTCTCCAACTGTTTCAGGGTTCAGCTACAGAACCAAGTCATGATTTTTATATTGATTCTGCTTTCATCGAGAAGAATTCTTCTCTCTATAACATTCAAAGTCAGTGCGGATCGAACTCTACGATCTCTGTTTCGGTTCCCATTCCTCGGTCATTCTTGAAAGTCCAAAAAGGTGTGTACTTCTCCAAAAATATCATTTTTTTAAAACAAATTAATGGAGCAAATAACAAAACACTGAAACAGTTGTAGTAATCTATGAAACAGAAGAGAAGGGGAGGATTAGAAATTGAATTTTACCATACTGTAAAGAGTTTGATTCACATTCTCATGTTCTATTCTATCTTTGTGTCTTCTTTTAAAAGGGTATGATGAACTCCTTCTATGTTTCTTTTGACTATGGGCTTAAAATTAAGCACAGAAAACAAGTCTCTTTCTTCCCTGTGTTTGATGAATCTATGTGCAAATATTCTAAATCCTTGTCTATTCACTTGTGTTCTTAAATACAGATGCAGTATGTGTTCGAAGTCTAAATTTGTGGCGCAATTCTTCTCTCGAAATAAATAATCAGATATACATGGGCCATGAAAAAGGGAATGCAGAAGAGAAGTCCAATGAGATACTTGGAGGTTAGTCTTCCTGATTTCAACACATCTCTTTTTTCTGATTACAGTAAGGGGTAATCATTATGTTTGAGGAATCTTTAACAGTTTCGTTTTTCTGCAGCTTATGATTTCCTAAACTCCAATGGCAATAATTTCAATGTCAATGTCTGGTACAATGCCACCTATAAGGGTTCTTCTTCTCTGCGATTACCACGAGCAATAAATCTGGTACATAATGCACTTCAAGTGTTTATTCTTATGATTATGATTTCTAAAGCTGATGTTCATATCCTTACAGGTAACAAATGCCTACCTTCAGTTGTTTAAAGGGCTTGGTGCAGAAGTGAAATTAGAATTTATCAAAGAAATGCCTAAACCTTCAGATGCGCCATTCAAGTTTGATATCGCATCTCAACTGGGCACCCTCTTCTTTACATGGGTTATTTTTCAACTATTTCCCGTAAGCATGTGCTCCACTGCTTGTCAGCATTTATTTATTTTGAGGCTAGAATTTTGTTGCAAATTTTGTTCAAATCATGATTCACTTAGAAATAGCTAAAGAATTTTTATCACAACAAGTCTATTATTAAAGAAGCAACATAAGTTAGTTCAGCTAGTTTCTTCCTTTGAAAATGACAACCTTTTTTTCTGAATTTATATGATCTTATTTACTTTGCCATTTTGCTCTAGGTTGTGTTGAATTCGTTGGTTTATGAGAGACAACAAAAACTGCGGATCATGATGAAAATGCATGGGCTTGGAGATGGGCCTTATTGGATGATTTCTTATATGTATTTTCTTTCTATATCTGCACTGTACATGCTTGTTTTTGTTACGTTTGGGTCAGTTTTAGGTAGGCATGATCCAATCCTCAATGCTTTTTTAAATTAGCCTTTACTAGCTTCAAGTTATTAACATGGCTAAATAACAGGGTTGAAATTCTTCACACTAAATGACTACTCCATCCAATTTGTGTTCTTTTTCCTCTATATAAACCTGCAAATTTCCCTGGCGTTTCTAGTCTCTGCGTTCTTCTCGAACATTAAGACTGCTACAGGTTTGACATTATGAACTGCTGGACTTGTTTGTTAAATGATATTTACCTCAGCAGGTTACCTAGTTTCCTGGACTTTGATGGTTGAATTTTTATGGTTACAGTGACAGGCTATTTATGTGTCTTTGGGAGTGGGCTTCTAGGTGAATATCTTCTCAAGTTCTTAATTGAAGACACCACTTTCCCAGGTAAGTAGAAGAAACTGTGAAGCCAAAGTACTTTTTATCCCCCTCAGGTTTTCCTAGTTAACAAATGATGTTTATGAGAAAGAAACCATAAGTTCAGATTTGGTGATGTTGCAGTTGTTTCATTATCTAATATTTTAACAGATGTGAGGAGGCTAATGATCATCCATATGATTGAACTTGCCTAGGTTTTTAAACACTGTATTTCTACTTTTTGCCAATAGCTTTACTCATAATGGGATTTGTTTCTGCTGTTACAGAAAGATGGATCATTTTGATGGAGTTATATCCTGGTTTCGCTCTATATCGTGGGTTGTATGAATTTGGAGAGTATGCTGCCTCAGGTAGCGTTACGGATACCGATGGAATGAAGTGGGGAAATTTGTTTGATAGTGACAATGGAATGAGGAATGTGATGATTATCATGCTTCTTGAGTGGTTACTGGTCCTCTTCATAGCATATTATGTGGATCAAGTTTTTTCATGTGGAAGTGGCAAACATCCTAAATATTTACTGCAAAAACTTCGGAAGAAGCATAGTCGATCATCATCTTTTCAGAAGCCCAGTTTGCACGAGCCAGGATCTAAAGTTTTGGTTGATATGGATAAACCCGACCTCCTTCAGGAGGTAACATTTTCTTGAATTTAGTTTTGTCACCGAGTGACCATTTCCTGCTCCAATCTGTTGTTCAAATATTTTAGTGTCAACTGTTCATAGTCAGGCGTGTGTAAATGTTAATATCGTTGGCACCCTTTTGAATGCAGAGGGAGAAGGTTGAGCAGTTACTTTCGGAACCATCAACTCATGGAATCATCTGTGACAACCTGAGAAAAGTGTATCCAGGAAGGGATGGAAACCCAGAAAAATGGGCAGTGAAAGGATTATCTCTTGCTATACCTCAAGGAGAGTGCTTAGGCTTGCTTGGTCCAAATGGTGCAGGGAAGACCTCTTTTATTAGTATGGTCAGTATAAAAATGCTCTTTGCTAATACAATACTTGCATTTCTCTAGTATTTCTGACGTTATTCTGTTGATCAGATGATCGGGCTGACGACGCCAACCTCAGGGGCAGCATATGTTGATGGTTTAGACATACAGACTCAGATGGATTCGGTCTATACCAGAATTGGGGTGTGCCCACAGCATGAGTAAGTTAAAATTCTTGGTTCTGCTTTCTTCAAGAAACTAACACATTTCCCATCTTCATCCTTAGCTGAGATCAATCTGAATTTTTTGTTTTTTGTTTAATTTGTTTTTGTTACTTTTAGTCTGCTATGGGATGCTCTGACCGGAAGAGAGCACTTATTATTTTATGGCAGACTTAAGAACCTAAAAGGTGTTGCTTTGAAAAGAGTAAGTCATTATCATTTTAGCATTTAGCTTGTCAAATGTCATTCACTTTCTCTAAGAAATAGGTAACTGTTGGAGGATTTTCAGTTGGAAAATTGTCAAAGGTCATAAAATTGCTCCAGCAAATCAGAACCTAACCAAATTTAGGTTTAGTTTCTAAGCTATCTTAAATGGATCAGTTTCAAGTTTTTCTTATTTACCTTTCTGTTGGTCTAGGCAGTGGAAGAATCTCTTAAGAGCCTCAAGCTATTTGATAGAGGGGTTGCTGACAAATATGCTGGGAAATACAGTGGAGGTATGAAGAGAAGGCTTAGTGTTGCCATATCACTAATTGGAGATCCCAAAGTATGCCATTTTCTCTCTTAAAAACATATACTTTTCGGCATGAAATTCTCTTGTTTCTCGTAACTTTTGAAATTTTTTTTTACAGGTTGTTTATATGGATGAACCCAGTTCTGGATTAGATCCAGCTTCTAGAAGCACTTTATGGAATGTCGTAAAGCGTGCGAAGCAAGACAAAGCAATTGTTCTGACCAGTATTATCACTACTACTGCTAATCTCTCTGATATTTCTCTCTAATAATGAGTGTTTCAAATTACAGAAATTTCCTTTAGGCCTTGCAGTTTTGAGTGCTCATCACAAGGCTTGACTTGGTGTTTTCAGCACATTCAATGGAAGAGGCAGAGCACCTGTGTGATCGAGTGGGAATTTATGTTGATGGAAGCTTGATGTGCATAGGAAACCCAAAAGAGGTACCTCTTCTTTCTTTCTTTCCGTTTTTCAGGAAACAAGGCAGTGCCTTAAAAAATTTTATTAGATGAGAAAAATGAAAATAAATTCTTCGAAACTTAATTAGTATATCTTTTGCATATTTATTGTGCCAATATGGGACGATTTGCATATTTACGTAAATAAATATACTGATATGACAATCATTAAGTCAAATATATAGATAAGCTAAATTGACATTTTTATGAAAATGACGACTAAAATGTTGATTATCATGTCAACAGAACTATCGATATTGGCTTGTTGACGCGTTTCCGAGCAAAAATTATAGCATCCTAGGCTTATGTTGTGTTTATATTTATATTATGTATGTATGTATTTAATTATTAAACGCTATTCTTATACATGTTGTGTATTAATGCAGCTAAAGGCTAGGTATGGGGGAACTTACGTTTTCACAATTACAGCATCTGTAAATAACGAGAATGAGGTGGAGGACATGGTTCGGGATCTCTCCCCTAATGCTGAAAGAACGTACCATTTGGCTGGAACCCACAAGTTCGAGATGCCAAAACATGAAGTTAGCATTGCAGGTGTATTCCATGCAGTTGAGGTCGCAAAAGGCAGGTTCCCTGTTTATGCTTGGGGTCTGTCTGATACCACCTTGGAAGACGTCTTCATCAAGGTCACAAACTCAGCCCAGCAATCCCACACACCTTAAATTGACAAAACCTAGCTATAAAATAAACATTTCTTTCTGTGAAAACTTTGTATGGTTGAGCTGAAAAAAAAAATCCAAACATCTGAATAGTTGATCTCATTTTAAAATAAAAAATAATTCAAGTTGTTTGTCTTGTAAATATTTTCATATGGTTACAAAATTTTTAATAAAGCATAACAGTATGTTATGCAGTAATTAAGATCAAGATAAGCTATGAAACTAGCAATAAACATTAAAAGTTTCACAGAGCAAATAGACTTCAAGTTCTATCTTTGTCCAACCAAGTAATTATATATTTAGTGTGTGAACATTTTAATTTTTTCTTTAATCTATTTTTAAGGTGGATTGGTTTATATTTTGATGCTTAATTGATTTGTTTATTACAAAATTTTCAATAAATATAATTTTATTTGCGATATAATTTGTTGATTTTTGTCATATAGCTTGCTTGATTTGGTTACATAATCTACTATCGTGTTGCTTAATTTTGTTATATAAAAAAAAGGCAAAACCATCATTTTGCTTCAAATTTATTGTCATCTTACCAAAATTGACAAAATGTTGATCAATTAACCCCAATCAATATCTGTCTTAAAAAGAAATCAAATTCACTTCATAGAAATAAAAGAATTAACTTAAATTTTTAGTTTTAAAAAAACTAAAAATAATTTTTTATAATACAAAAAATTGACAGAATTGTTATGAATACTTGAGATGATTTAGTGATTGAAGGTTTGAGAGCTGATGGTGAACGATATCGACACACAACTATAAATTTTGTAAATGTAAATAGAAGTCTTCTTCAAACCTTCAATCAATCTGTCAAATATATCACCTTAATCCGGTTAAAGATACACTTAAAAAATTAATTTAATTTTTTACCAAATATTTTTTAATTTTTATATTCACTCTACAATTTCCATAACCTATAGAATCAAAAATTCAAATATCAAGAGCAATCAGGGATTTTCATTATAAAATGGGTCACATTTGGAACTTCTCCAACTCAAAGCTAAAATTAAACCATCAAATAATAACACATTGAATGAAATTTCACAACCAACAAAGAGCTTTAATAAGCGTTAAATCTATTCAATCTTTCTAATCTAGAGCTAAATATTCAAATCAAATTCATGATCACTTGATAATCACAACTAAAAATGTTTTCGTAAAAATATGCATTATGAATCTCGAACTAAAGCTCACATCATAAGTTTTAGAAGATCTTAACTCATCCTAGATATCATATTTACATAAAGAATCAACTCATCCTAGACATCATATTTACATAGAGACTAATATCGATTTGAACTTTTGGAACCACTTTTTTAGAAAAACCTCTATTTATTTTCAAATCAATAATTTTATCAATTTAATCCCAAACATAAAAAAAAAAAAAAAAAATCAATCTAGTCTTTTTATTAATGTTCACAAATATATATATTTTTTTTCAAATTGATGTAATTTTAGTTGGATTTTAAATCTCTTTGAAATCAATTAAGGCTTGGTTACTTGATAAGTTTCGGCCAGCTTTAAACTTTAGGGCTAACTAGTTTGGTTTTGTTAGATTGCTTGGTGATTGTGTTTCAGATTATTATTAAATTTGTGAGTTGTAGTATTCAGTTTGTCGGTTATTTTTAGTTTTCTATTATTTTCACAGGACATCAACCTGTGAAATTTCCTCGAGAAGTTAACTTCACCAATTACTAGTCCTAGAGATAAGAGGTCTTATAGTGCAGCATGATGCTTTAGGATTTCACGACTAGTCATCGTTCTGCTAGTGCAGCTGCTTATGTTAAAACTTGATTTCCATTCTTATTGGCCTTCCATAACTATCAAATCAAATCTACTCAAATGCCAACCAGTAATCTCTGTGTAGTCTTTTTATTTTGTTCTCTATTTTTTCTTTGGAATGCTAGTCTTGGCAGGTATTTGCCACTTTTGTGTTTTCAATTCTCGATGCCTCCATTATCATTTACTTAACACTCTTTTACACAGCAATTTCTACTCATCAGTTGATCATATGTTTATGTCTTATAAATCACTGTCTTGCATAATAAGTTTTTGAGGAAGAACTTCAGGATGGCAAATCTCTAGAAGATAGTTAATAGGACAAGCAACTATCTCATAGGAGGATGAAAAAATAGGAACTAGCCATTGAAATCAGTTAATAAACAACATTAACAATAGCTATTTTTCATCAGGTTCTGACGTCTAATTGATAATAAACAATCCATACTCTACATGTCTCCAACTGGCTCTCACTCTTGTCCGTTGCAATCAGGATTGGAGTTTAAATAGTGTGTTTTGATTGGCTTTTGCATATTATGAATTGTTGAGCATGATATTTTGGAGCTATTTTTGTTAGTGCTGAGGGAAGCATTTGGAACTGAAACTAGAGTACACTTACGGAGGGGGTGCAAGGCATATGTTTTTGGCATATTTTGAGTAGGATGTGCGAGAGAGATGGAGGTTTTGTGGGCTGTTTTGAAGAATAATAATAATAATAAAAAAAGGCTAGAAAAAGAGTAAAAAAGAAAAGAAAGATGATATATTGTGGCCATTAGGTAAAACGACGTCGTTTCAAAGGACTTCTTTCCTTTCAGTCAAAACGCATCGCTTAAATCAGCCAAAGTTTTTCGGTCCCTCAATGTCTCATTTTTTTTCACTTCGATCTTTGACTTTTTTTTGTTTATTTATTTCTATCCTTCATCTTTTCTATTCTTCTCGATTTCATCCTTAACCAACCTTTTTTTCCTTTCCTTTCTTCTTTTATTTGTTTTCTATCCTCACTTTTTTCTATTGATTCTACCCTGTGTCTTTTCTTTTCTATTCTTTTGATCCTCTATTTTACCCTCTCTCAATTTTTTGCCCCTATGTATTTTATTTTTCTTAACCTTTTTTCTTTTCTCTTCGGTCCTCCTTGTTTTTATTTTCTTTCATCTTCATCACCTTGATTTTCTTTCAATTGTTTTCTTCTCGCTTTTCTTTTCATCTAGAATTTTTCATTTTTCTTTCTGACTTTTTTTTCTTCAAATGCTTCTCCAAAAATTAGAAAAAAAAAAACCAGCATGCTTTTAAAAAAAGCCTAAAATTGCCACCGAAAAAAAAAAACAATCATAGATTTTTAAATCTTTTAGAATTTTTGGATAAATTAAATATTTTGAAATTTTGAAGGGTCAAAAAAAGGTTGTGATACTAACTTTAAATTAAATAAGTGTAAAAAAAACATGTACATGTCCAAAAAAATATATTAACTTACAAAAAACAACCAAAGTTAAAAATTAAAACCATTAAACAAACTCATTTAAAAAAAATTATAAAGAGAAACAAATCTTAAATAAATTTAAAATAATATTAGAAAATTATAAACACACACACACACACATATATATATATCTTCAAAATAACAATATCTAAGAAATTTACATATATATAACTTGAAAATAACAATATATAAGAAATTTTAGAAAATTAGCAAAAAATAAAATCAAAATAATCTCTGAATTACTATAAAACAAAAACATCTCCTATATTCACAAGATTATCGAAACATCCTCTAATTAATTTCAAACAACTAATCAAACTTCAAAATTTCACTTCAAATCAATCTATATCATAAAAAATAAGTGTAGGCATGCCACAAAGAACAATCAATTTTGCTTTGGAAACGTAACATTAGGATTAAAGAGTTATATAAAACAATAAAAAGTTTAAGGATATAAAACAATACAAAGTTTAAGGACCATAATAAATAGTATGATAAACTAGATGATCAGAAAGTTTAGGGTTCAAATTACATCTTGTTTGTTGCTTGCCAAAATCCATATTAACTTTTTTTTTTTTTTTCACTAAAAAATATATCCACACACTTCTAAAACCTTCTAAACTCGAATCAAACTTCAAAAGCCATTTCCAAAAAGCCATTTCTAAACAACTATTTTAGATTAAAATTTAATTTTATAATTTTTTGATCTAAAATTTTAAAATCTTATATCTCCTAATTTTAATGATGAAATTGTCTAATTTATATGTCCATAAATTTTTTGTGAGAAATTTTTTTAGTTAATTGTGTTTTTTAATTCCCATGAAAAACGAAATTAATCTGTGGACAATTACTGGATTTTGCTAACAATTTTATCTTTTATTATTATCATCATTATTATTTTAAACAATATGCTAATTAGATTTGGAAACTATATTTAAAACTCATGTAACATGAAGCATATGTACTTTTAAAATTCATTTTTGAATTTGATGAAGGCGAAAGTCTCTTCCTAAAACGACGAAAAGATTCTGGTTGGACATTTCAATAAAAATCCATTAATTAAATTCGTGGTACCGTGTATTTAAGGTAGCAAAATAAAAGGGAAATGTGATTTGACGAAAAGGCCCTGAAGTGATATCATATAAAATAGAGTAAATTATAATTTAGTCCTTTTAGCTTTTAAAAAATTGCATTAATTAGTACTTTCTGTTTCAAAAATTAATTATTTTAACCTTTGATCGATGTAGACTTTGTTTAATTTAATATTATTTTATTTAAAAAAATTCTTCTTTTCTCCTCGATCTTAATTTTCATAATATTTATTATTTTTTTTAAAAAAGCAACGAAAATTAAAGATATGAACAAAAATAACTTAATAATTTTTTAAACAAGGAGGATTAATTAATTCTTTTCTCAAAATCTGAGAGACTAATTTATAATTTACTCTAAAAATGACAAAAATTGGAAACAATACCGACCTTGAAATTTGATTTAATGGTAAATTTTATCCTTATTCTATTACAATTTGATAATTTCAAACTTATAATATTAAATTGCTTAATTTGAATCTCAAAGTATTGCAAATTAGACAAATAAAATTCAAATTATCCAATTTTCGTTATGTGTAATTTTCAACTAGGTTGATAGTTACTTTAAATAACAAAATGATGTGGTTTTGATATTTCGTTGTTAATTATTTTTTATTAAAAAAATTTTATAAATATTTTTGTCCCCCCTAATTTTGAACTGTTTAAAAATTTTTTATATAAAATATTATAAAAATTTTATAAATTATACATAAAAATATTTTATGAATATTTTTAACCACCTAACTTTGAAATTTTAAAAAAAATTATAAAATATTATTGTAAAAAAACATATTTAACAATACACAATTTCGAGCCTTAGAAAGAAACATTTTATAAATTAAAATGAGCATAATTAAGGATTAGCCCTCCTAATTTTATAAATTATATAAAAAAAATATTTAAAATATTTTATAAGAAAAAGTTCAAAATTAGGGGGATAAAAATATTTATAATATTTTATAAAAAAGTTTTAAAAGTTCAAGATTAAGGGATTAAAAATATTTTTAAAATATAATTTTTTTTAAAAAATATAATTAATAGCAGAATGCTAAAATAACGTTGTTTTGACATTTCAAGTAACGGTTAACCCAATTGATCATTACACATAATAGAGATTGAGCGAGTTTGAATCATATCATATTTGCTCAATCTCCAATACTTTGAGGTTTAATTTACGCTATTTGGTAATATATATATATATATATATATATATAAAAGTCTTTAAAAAAGTTCAAGATTAAGGAGTTAAAAATATTTTTAAACATAATTAGTAGCGGAATGCCAAAATAACGTCATTTTGACATTTTAAATAACGATTAATCCGATAGAATCGCTACGCATAATAGAGATCGGATAGTTTGGATCACATCTATCTAATCTACAATACTTTGAGGTTTAAATTACACGATTTGATAGTATGAACCTGAAATTGTTAAATTGCAATAGAATAGGAAAAAAATTTACCATTAAATAATTTTTGAAACAAGGAGGATTAATTAATTCTTTTCTCAAAATTTGAGGGACTAATTTATAATTTGCTCTTAAAAATGACAAAAATTGGAAACAATGCCGACCTCAAGACTTGACCATTTTATCTTCGTTGTTTCCTTGATAGACATTAAAAAACATCAAAAATAAGTTGCCTCTTTGTACTTTCCCATTTCCTGTTCCACCAAATCAAGCGAGTTAGCTCTGTCGTGGTGCATGTACTTCGACGAGCCAGGAATTCATTACTGCATCTGCCACTTCTTCAGTTTCTTCAAGTCGGTAAGCGTTATCTATTTCTTTCAAGCCCCAGTCGTCAGTAATATATGATTTTAACATATCCATTTCTATTTTATGTATGATTTCTAGTTGCATTACATGTATGGTTTCTTCCAGTTGGAGTGGTTCTAAGAAATATTGCAGAGTTTTATTACTTTACACAATTCAATTAATCCCAAAGTGAGTTAAGTTTCCATCGTAAATGATAATGGAAGATGCACCTTGTTCATGGTTACTAATGGCACGAGTGAGTTAAAAAATGCGAGAAACGCTCCTCCAAGTTTTTCCATATCTCAAAAGCAGATGAATCATAGAGAATGCTATCTGCTACATCTGCGGAAATCACATTCCATGTCCATGATACTGCCATGTCATTTGCACGATCCCACAGCTGATGATGTGGAGATATAGTGGGATGACGTGGCAAGGTGCCTTTGGCAAAACCAAGTTTGTTCTTGTCATTTGAAGCACGAGAGACCAATTGTAACAATGGTCTCCTCTTAATGGTTTGTTAACTAGGCTGTTAATGGTTCAGATCAAGATATATTATATTCATCTAATTAATTAAATAAATTCGACATATAATTTTTATTATATGATTCAAAATTGGCTTTGACAGTAACTTGATTCGAAATTAAAAATAATATTATTAAACAGCCACTCTCTGCCGACGTTTTTCGACCGAGTGCCACATTTCACGACAAAAATTTGCACAAGATTCTAAATTTATTACCTGTCGGCTCACCGCTACTGCTAAGTTATAAAATATTAGGAAAAAGATCATTGAAAGGGGGAAGTGATGTGAAGCCAGATACTACTATGATCACAAAATGAGGAAAAGAAATCAATTCAAATCACAAAACTTCAAAACTAACTCACCTTCTCCTTCTCGTTCTTTTTTAACCAAATTAAGCACGTTCGGTCATTGAGGTGTGGTGGATGCGGACGACGAAGTCAATGCATCTCTGCCACTTCTGTGTTGGTAAGTAGTATATATTTCTTTCTTTCAAGCTATTCTGAAAACAAGATTTCAATTTAAATGCAAAATAATGTTCTAGTTTGGAGTTGTATATCTTCGATACGATTTATGAATATAAAAATAAGTGATCGATAGATGGCTTGAGTTCATGATGCAGATAAGAATTTCTGAATTTGCTGTTAAAGAGTGTTTTATACGAAAATGTGAAAATCATGACTTCGTGGTCAAGTTATGATAATCAAATCAGGTAGATAAAAGGGTTCAGTTCTCTTGTGGTGATTCGTAAAGTCTTCTGCTTCCATTTATTTATATGGTAGCAAGATGTATTTTCTGAATTACTGAATAATTATTGAATGATTTTTTGATTATTTACTCCTTGCCATCATTAGATTTCAGCTTTAAGAACCTTCAATTCTAGCCAGGAATTTGGCAGGAGGAAACTCTGAAATCAAGAAATGGCTGTAGCACCTGCATACCACATAGCGATGTACCCTTGGTTTGCGTTTGGTCACCTTACCCCATTTCTTCACCTTGCAAACAAACTAGCAAAGAAAGGCCACAAAATCTCCTTTCTTCTCCCTACCAAAACACAGTCCAAGTTACAACAATTCAACCTGCATCCTGATCTCATTACCTTCTTTCCAATCACTATTCCCCATGTGGATGGCCTCCCTCCAGGCGCTGAAACCACCTCAGATGTACATTTCCCTTCTTTTACACATATCATGACTGCCATGGACCGTACTGAGAGTGATATTGAAGTATTACTCCGGGATTTAAAACCCAATATTGTCTTATTTGATTTCACCTACTGGATGCCAAGACTGGCTTCCCGCTTAGGTATTAAGTCTATGTACTACTGTGTTGTCAGCTCGGTAACTATTGGATATACAGTGTCTCCGGCTAGAAGAGAAAGTGGGAACAACTTAACTGAAGCTGACTTTATGCAGCCACCCTTAGGCTTCCCAGACTCGCAGATCAGGCTCAAAGCTCATGAGGCACGAGGATGCACTAAAAGAAGAGTTATGAAGTTTGGTAGCGATGTCTTGTTCTGGGATCGCTTATATTTCGGATTGAGCCAATGTGATGCACTTGGATTCAGAACATGCCGAGAAATTGAAGGACCTTATCCTGACTATGTTGGAAAACAATTTGGCAAGCCTGTTTTGCTTTCAGGACCAGTTATACCAGAGCCAAACCCCTCAACTTTAGACGAGAAGTGGTCCAAGTGGCTTGGAGAATTCAAGGCCAATTCTGTGATATACTGTGCATTCGGAAGTGAATGCACTTTGGAGAAGGATCAATTTGAAGAGTTGCTCTTAGGTTTGGAGCTCACTGGTATCCCATTCTTGGCAGTTCTGAGACCACCTGCAGGTTACGAGTCCATTGAACTCGCATTGCCTGAGGGTTTTCAAGAGAGGATCCGTGGAAGAGGTATGCTCCATGGAGGATGGGTTCAACAACAGTTGATTCTGGAGCATCCATCTGTTGGTTGCTTCGTTACTCATTGTGGCTCAGGTTCTTTATCCGAGGCATTGATAAATAAATGTCAGCTGGTTCTGCTACCACATGTAGCGGACCATATATTCCAAGCAAGAATAATGAGCTTGCATTTGAAGGTTGGAGTGGAAGTTGAGAAAGGAGAAGAAGATGGGTTGTTCACCAAGGAAGCTGTCTTTAAGGCTGTCAGGACTGTAATGGATGAAGACAGTGAAGTTGGCAGAGTTGTCCAGGCCAACCGTGCAGCATTGAGAGAGTTATTGAGCAGCAAGAGTCTCGAGTCCTCTTATATTGACAGTTTCAATGAACAGCTTCAAGTTCTTCTCGGCTGATTGCTCTTTCGGTGGCTGTATCAACTTTAAACTCTTATTTGTACCTACAAATGTAATGGATTTGATGAGTTCATGAAGCCCATCCCTGCTTCCTGGTTTAACCAATGAAGAATAAGGCAGGTGTGCTTGTTTTATTTAATCTGTCCAACCTACGTCGACACAAATATCTAGCTATGCTGCGCATACCGTCGAAAAAAATCATTTTAAAATTTTTTAATTATAATATTTTCTAATGTTTTTTTTATAATAAATTCTCTACTTAAAAAAATATAAATCATTCTTTTTTATGGATTGATTTTAAAATAAAAAATAATTTTAACTAAAATATTAATCAAGAATTAAAAAATTTTTAATTTTTTTTCATAATTATATTTCAAAAAATAAAGTTACAATTAATGGACAAATTTTTATAAAAAATAAAAAATAAAAAAAATCTTATTTAAATTTGATGAGAAGATTAATTTTTGAAATTATCATCGGAATGCTATAAATAGAATAAAATCATTTCAAAATTCTATAATTTTTTCATTAATTTATTTTTTCATTAATTTTTTATTTAATTATTACTATTTTTTTTTTTATGTTTTTCATAATATTTATGCTTAAAATAAACATGATTTATTCTTTTTTATTTAGGAATTCTTAAATAAAAACTTGTAATAATTTAAACCTGAAATGTTAATTAAGAATTAAAAAATAAGTACTTTAAAAATGTATATATATTTTTATAAGAATGCATCTAAAAAATAAAGCTACAATTAATGTATAGACTTGCATAAAAATTAACTAATGAAAAAATAAAATTTTATTCTTATTTAATGTTGGTGAGAAGATTTTTTTTTTTTTAAGTATATGCATTTGATCTTTATATATTTATTTAAAAAATAATCAATAAAATTAGCATAAAAACTGTATTTGGATAATTGGTTGATTTCTTTAAAAGATTATTATAATTATTTTATTTCAAAAAATTGGTTCTATAATGTTAAAAAAATATTCATAGTAACTAATTTATATTATGATGAAAGATGTATAGTTAATTTTTAATAAGAAAAATGATTCAATACTTTTTTATATATATCTTGATTATACCTAGTAAACTATGATAAATTATTTAAAATACACTTTTATATGCAACTATCATTTAAAAATTCTAAAAATCATGATATATATATATATATATATATATATATATATATATATATATATTATACCAATTTATTTTTTTAAAAAAGAAAAAAGCATCATGTTTTTAAATTTTATTCTAAAATTCAAACATAGAGAAAAATAATTTGGATGAGAATTTTCATAAAAAATAATAAATTCAAATAATAAAATTTAAATAATAAAAGTAATATAAGCTAAAGTGTGTGTGTGTATATATATATGTATCTACGTATGTATGTATGTATGTATGTATGTATGCTATGTGAAAATGAAAGAAAAAAGAAAGCTAAAGATTGAAAAAAAAAATGTTACAACATGAGGGACGAAAATAGAATAGAGTGTTAAATTTGCATATTAATATCCAAAAATACACAAAAAACTACACACAAGAATTACTTAAATTTTCATCAAGTAAATAGTAATTTTATGTATATGAAGAGTCTGTGAATATGAATTTTAAGCACATGAGCAATTTGGATTCCTGTGCTACGTTGTGGACCGAACTAGCACGGGAATCCGAACTAAACATATTTATTTCAGTTTGATTATATATACTATGTTGTACGTTAATTAAAATAAATTAAATTAAATATAAAAGATAAAATTTTATCTAATTTTATAATTTTTAATCAAAATTTTGTATATATATATATATTTATGTTTTGAATAAATTTTGAAGTAAAAAAAATATGATTTGTTCTTTCTTATGCATTTATTCTTAAATAAAATAATAAACAAATTTTAACATAAATTAAAAAAAAAACTTCCTTTTTTTTTTTTTTTACAACATAGCATCGAAGAAATAAAGCAAAAATTAATATAAAAACTTGTACAAAAATTAACAAATGAAGCTTTTTTTACTAACGAGAAGATTATTTTTTTAAATATGTACATTTGATTTATATATATTTATTGACAAAATAATGAATAATATTAGTATATAAAATTGTATTTGAATTATCAAGCGGTTATTCTAAAATATTATTTCAATTATTTTATTTTAAAAAATTAATTTTAAAATATTAAAAAATAATAGCAAATAGTTGGTATTGTGAGTGTAGATGAATAGTTGATTTCTAATAAAATCAATGACTCTAATATTATTATTTTTTATACATCATGACCGTACTCAATGGGTGAGAATGTGTAGCATAAATTGAAAAATATTTTTTATAAATAAATTATAAAATTTATATTGAAGTTAATAAAGTGCAATAAAAACTATAAAATTAATTTCGATAAAATTTAATTATATAAAGAGTAAGAAAATAAAATACGTATATTCAATTTTTAAAATTTGATTATATAAGAATTAAGCAAATAAAAATAGGTATAAAAAAACTTATTCGAATCCATACATAAAGATAATAAATCATATTTATTAATAAAAAAATTATATAAAAAATAAGAATAAAAATTAATTTGATGAGAATTTTTATAATAAATCGAAAAGATCAATTTTACGCAATAAAAGTAGTTTATATTTATTCAAAAATCTAAAAATATATCATATATATTATATAATTGTTAGTTTGTATGGAAAAAAATTACGATTGATTTTGTAAAATTTTAATACCTGATTAGATAAAAAAAATAAATAAATTGATGAAAAAATCAAAGGGAAAAAAAAAGCTTGTGTAATGCATCGGCTAAGAGATTAAAATTTGTATTTTATAAATTTAGGGATCAAAATGAAACAACTTAAAAATTACAAAAAAAAAAAAACGCTAAGCTATAGTAAATGAATAGTGAATTATGAGAGGATGAACGGTGAAAATCACTTGTTCAAAACCCTCACTTCTTTTAGTTTCTTTGTAATAGGTTTTCGTAAAATTGATAACTAAGAAATATTTCAGACTTGTATTTCTATAGCTTGATTTAAGTTTGAGTATTGTTTTGAATATATGAATAAGAGATGGCTTTGGTTCTTGCAAAATGAGAATTTGATGTTGTGAGACGCACTCTTTTTTTATCATGTATTTATCACATTAAAATGTTGAGAAAAATTTGTTTAACAAGTTAATTTATAAACAATCTATGCTTTAGGGTGGAAAATTTACAAAGGAAAAAAAAAAAAAAACCTAAATGAGAAATTTCAAAAAAGTCAAGTGGTAACTTAACTAACAATTTTTTTATGAAGAAATTGATGAAGCCGTTTTGAACTTAAAATAAAAAAAGGATATATCATTGCATGAGTTAAGTAATTATTACAAGAATAATTTTTAATTGATTTTTAAGGATGTATAATGTGTTAATAAATTAAAAAGTAAATTATTGGTGGAAAAAGAGAAGTTAAGCTTTTCTTAATGATTGAAAAGAGAAATAAAAAAATTATTTTGATGTGGTTTTAAAATAAAAGGAAAGAAACAAAATGAAAAAAAAAAATGAATAGTGGGGTTAAAATTTACCCTTCATGCTTGGAGGGTAAAATTTAACTCCACTTTTTAGCATTTGAAGGGTAAATATTACCCTCCCTTCATGCTTGGAGGGTAAAATTTAACTCCACTTTTTAGCATTTGGTGGGTAAATATTACCCTCCCTAAACAGTTATTCTCAACTCCATTCTTTTACCAAACACTTGTAAAATTTATACTTGTAGTATTTAAAGGATTTATCCCCACTGCCACACATAATCATAGGTGTCGTTTGAGTACTAATAATCAAAGTTTCAGAATAAAAATTAAAAAATCAAAATAACATTTGTATTTTCATATTGTGTTTGAAATAATAATAAGAAATCAGAATGAAAATTAAATTTTTTAATATTTGATTTTTAATCCTAATAAAAATAATGATTAAAAAAGTAATTACATCAACTAAGATAGTAAAAATGATAGAAGTGATTGTAGTAGTGAAGTGAAAAGATGATGAAGAGGGAATGATAATAATAAAACTATAGTAATACTAATAATATATTTTATAAAAAAGATACCATTACTATAGAATGTGGTAGTGGAAGAAGAATGATGGTGGTGGTAGTGACAAAATAATATATATATATATATATATATATATATATATATATATATATATATATATATATATCATCATCATCATCATCATCATCATCATTGTCAATATTACTAGTGGTGGTATAATAAAAATAATCGTAGTGATTGAAAAAGAGTGTGATAGAATAATAATAATAATAATTTTTTTATCACCATCATCAATGGTGATGGTATAATAAAAATGATGGTAATTTTTAAGAAAAAATGATGATAGAATAATAATAATAATTGCTTCTTTTTTCTAAAAAAATAAATTATAATCACTACAAATAAAGTTGGTGGTGGTATTAGTGGTTGTTGTAATAGTTGTTATGGTAACAGTAGACAAAATAATAATTATTATATTTTTGAATGCTGAACATGTAATTGATTGTTTTAATTATCCTAATTAATGTTGAATGTACATGCTTTGTATTCAACATTTTATTTCTGTTTCCTCGATAGGCATTAAAATATATTATTACTATAAACTAAAAGACACAGGAGGTTTGAATAGTGTCAATCACTATTCATCCCCTCATGTAACGCTATTCATTCATGTAGCATTTTTTTTTAGTTGTTTCTGTTTTTTTTTTTCTTGCTATGGCTAGGCCTCTCTTTTGGTTTTTATTTTTATTTTAGTCCCTATTTTGTAATATTTTTTTACTTTGGTCATTAAAATTTTATTATATTTGATTTTTATCTCTATAATAATTTTTTTTTTTTGGCTTTTAGTATTTTTCTTAAAGTTGTTTCTTTTTTTCTTTCTCTTGCCATAGCTAAGCCTCTCTTTTGGCTTTTATTTTTATTTTAATCCTTGTTTTGTAATCTTTTTTTTTTATCATTAAAATTTTATTATATTTGATTTTTGTCCCTATAATAAATATTTTTTTCTTGGCTTTTAGTAAACATTTGTGTTCTTTTTTGGTTTCTATTTTGTGATATGTTTTTATTTTAGTCATTAAAGTTTTATCATGTTTGATTGTTATTCTTACTATACTAAAACTAAATAAAATTTCACTAACCTAACCTTTTTTTCTTTTTTGCTTTTAGTGAAGCTTTTGTTTCTATTATAATTCCTGTTTTGTTATTTTTCCTTTGTTTTGGCCATTAAATTTAGTAAAATTTTATTTTTCTTTTAGTCCCTATTTTGTAATTATTTTTTATTTTGATCATTAAATTTTTATTATATTTGATTTTTTTCCTACAAGGAATTATTTTTTATTTTGAGTAAAACTTTTAGTAATGTTTGGGCTTTTTATTTTTTTATCTTTCTTTGATTTTGATAATTAAATTTTTATTATATTTGATTATTATTCGTTTGACACTAAAATATATGTATTTGATCATTAAAAAAAAATTAAATATATGTATTTTTTTATTTTAAAATCAATTAATAAAGAAGAATAATTTATGTTTTTTTAAGCAAAAAATTTATAAAAAATATTAAATAAATTAGTTAAATAAAAAATTATAATTTAAAAAATTTAAAAATTTAAAATAATTTTTTTCTACTGAACCCGTAGCGCAGCACGAGTAAGCAATTAGTGAAAACAAAATTGTCTCTTGTAGTTTCTTTTTTCGTGTTCCACCAAATCAAGCAAGTTAGTAATCGTACCTACCCCTTTTCATGTTCCACAAAATCAAGCAAGTCAGTAATACACGATTCAGTGTGCTTTGCCCTTTTCATGGTCTCCCAAATCAAGCAAGTTGGCGATATGCGATTCGTCGTTTGTTCACAAAGCTGTTAATAGATCAATATATGTTATTCAAAATTGATCTAAATTCAATGTAATTAAATGAATTATATGGTTACTAGCACACAAAATGAACATAATTAAATAATAAAAATTAACACAATAAATAAATAAATTTATCATAAATTAAGATGGACAAAAGAATTGAAACTTTTTACCTTGATTCGTCAAAGAATTTGGGATTAAAATTACATTATCATGTGTTATGGTATAAAGATAACCAAATCATCAAAATAGTTTTATCATAATTTTTAGGTGACTGACTCGAGGCATAACCGAGTCGCTTTCTTGAGACGATATGCGTCATCCGTAGAATTTATCTAATGCAACGGATCAAAAATATATTGCATGTCATCTCATGAATACAACAAGTTCAACCACCTTGCCGTGTCTTAACAAATTCGCATTATTTATAAGACTTGAAACTCTAAATAAAATTAGCACCACTCTTACCAAAACATATAACTAAAAAATTATACGGCTTTTTTGTTTATGTGGGAGTATGAAAAATAGAACAAATATTTTATTAGATGGTGCTATACATTTTTCTCTCCTTAGCAAAGCATCTCCTATACATGCAACTTGTCAAAAACTTGGCACACATATATAGGTCAAACAAAACAACCATTTTTAATAATCAATTATTGCAATTAAATTAAAAATGGTAAGTAAGTTAACTTAATTAATTTTTTTTAATCTTGTTTTTTAAATGAATTGATCGTTATGAAAGCTGCTACCAAAACAATTTTGAAAAACCTACAAATCTAATTAAAACGGTTGCCATAACTTTCAATATTTTATTAAAAAAAATTCCAACAATCCCTCACTCATTTTCTAATAAAATATAAGCCATACTTTTTGAGTAAGGAAACAAATATAATACATAATAAGGGTGCTAATAGCTTGAACCCTTACTTAGTGTTTCAACTATATTTCTCTCAAGCCAATAGTGAACATTGTTTTAAACTAAGGCTTTTTAAATAAAATAAATATTGTATCACACATTATATTCGGGTACTCTATGATGAGTTTTAGAGCCGGTACATTAACGTCCTTGTACTTGATCTCGACTTCTATGAGGGTTCTAGAGAATTAGCTCGATTCTCATAGAAAGCGACCCCACTTCCTCACTCATATAGGTATGTCTATCAAGGATGCTCTCATAACTCTAACACTCCATTGAAAAAGAACTATAGACTAAATTAGAAATTTTATTTAAAGAAACTTAACCTCTCTTCCGTTATGGGATTCATGTACTACACCATAGGGATAGACATAGGAGTATTGTAACTCAAATAATTGTACATGTAATCAAACCACTATATACTTGTTCTTCTCCTTGAACCTAGTTTTTGGGATCTCCAATCCTTAGATAGAGTATCCACATAGGTGATTTTATTTATTTATGGGCTTAGTCTCATCCCTTTTTGATGCATCATCTAATCCTTTGAGTTTAGCTAAAGATTTATGCCCACAATATTCAATATACACTCAAATGATTAGGTAACTAGCACTTAATCAATTTATTAATGCTAAAACAAGTGGTAGGAATTTTTCGTCCTTACTATTTTTTCTTTAGACAAAGTATAACATCCATTTTTTTCCCCATTGGCATCCACTTGCTTTTTCATCGGCTTTGGCTTTTTAACTAAGTTAAGTTTCATCACATATACATGAGCCAATTGTAATTGTATTTATTTTTGCATCACCATCATTGTGCTAAAACGTGATGATATCATTTCCTTTTGCAATACAATGAAATTTTTTTAATATAATCACATTGAAGTGATGAGGATATTTTTCGATCTCTAGTTTCTCATACAAATTTGACGACATTATATCTTATCTATATAATAGGAATATCAATATTTAGCTACATATTTAAATTTCTCAAAATATCACTAATTATCTTATTAGACAATATCATTATAACACCATTGTATATTAATTATACAATAGTAGTGTCTCTAATTTCACTTATCGGATAATATTGTCAAAGCACCATTTTACCTTAATTGTACAATAGGAGTGTCATTAATTCCATCAATTCTCTCAATATTTTTGCCAAATATTTCATAAGTATCATTATATCTTTTGTATAATAGGAATGCTTTTACCAAATATTCCATAAGCATCATTATACCTTTTGTATAATAGGAATGCTTTTATAAATATTTTCAATAGCATTACATTAAAAATTTACATGTGGCAAAAAATTCAAACATCATTAAAAAAAATTATGATCGATAATTTTTCATCATGAGAGAATTATGATAATTTATCTTGAATTACATAATAATTTTCTCAAACAAAATTTTAATGCAATAGTATTTTATTCCCCTACTATTTATATAGTAAATAATTTTCTTGCTACCACTGTAGAGAAAGTGATGACATGCATTATTTTGTTATCTTATGATCAACATTCATAATTTATTCTTATGGCTAAACAATCAGCACGATATATATTTTTTAAATAAGATAATATATCAAAATTTTATTTTTACATAGAAAATAATATATGAAAAAAAATCCGTTATTAAATCATGGACCTTTATCTTACTAATAATCTACTAACAAGATTATTATTTTAATGGTTGTTTATATTGTCACAATCAAGTAAGGGTGTTAAACAATTTCAATATGAGTTACATAAAAATAATTGACACTCAAAATAAAAATTGATCTTAATTAAATTAACATGTGACCTTTTAAGTCTTAATAAAAAAAATTATGAGAACGAATATTAATTTAATAACAAAAATCTATATGATAATTCACATTCCCCCCCCCCCCCCACATTTCTTTTTAATTTTTGAATCATGACTTATAGATTAAATAACTCAAGTATAGACCAATTCATACAAGAGTTTAAAATTACTTGCAAATATAAGTATCACATGCATTCATCACAAAAAAGTGGCCAATCTCAAATATATGGGATAATACTAATAAAAATTTAATAATTTGACATTTAGAATACTTAATTGACTTTCTATACTTATTATATCATACGTACCGTTGGATATTTGAAATATTTTTTTATTGACCAAGCTTCCATTGCCTCTAATACCACATAAATTTGATTTCCTTGACTTGGCATCCAAGATGATCAATATATCCATATAAAAATATTGGATATATTTTTTTTTGTTGACTTCTTATTTATCTCAATAACATGACATTAACATAACAAATAATTTCAATGTCAATAATTATAATTGATCAATATAATAAAATTTATAAATCAATTCTACTCTTTTTATCAACCATAAAATTCACAAAAATAAATAAATATTAAGGTTAATATGAAAAATATTAATTTTTAACACTATCAATATTATTGACCTTGAATAATAATATTTGATAGGTAATCGTAAGATACAAAATACATTACAAATCAATATGTAAATAATCTCATAAGTATGCATATAAAATATATTAGTAGAAAATAATATTTATTTTTCATCAAACATGATCTTGATATCTCATTAGCCATATGGTAGTGATAATTTCATTATTATTATTTTTCAAGAGCAATGCAATCGCACCGATAGAAGACTGACATAGAAATAAGTTTGTTGTCTTTAAAGCTCAATAAAATAAAGAATGAACGAGTATATGTATATTATCACATATAAAGAATTATCAATTCACCGACAACAATATAAGGTCTGAATGTAAGAGTAAAATAAGACAAGTAAAATGATTTATTTTTTCACATAGCTAATTAACATCTACAAATTTATTTTCAACTAATGAAATTTGCTAGATGTATACAACCAACTAAGATGTCGGCAAAATAATATATAACTCAAAATTTGGGTTACATTTTGTTTTATTGTTTAGTTTAATTAAAATTTTATTTTTTTTACTATAAAAATTAAATTGAATAGGGAAAAAAAAGAAAGAGAAAAACAAAAGTCAAAACAAAAAATGAAAAATGATGAAAAAAAAAGAAAGAAATTGATCAATTTTGTTTTTAAGGATTCAATTACGATTTATTTTAAAAGTATTATGAGTCAATTTATAAATACCAAAAGGAAAGGAAACTATTGAAAGAAATTAAGAGAGGATTAGGAACAATTGAAACTGGAAGGTCTAGAATAATTAATGCGAAGAGGCTTAATTGCAAAAATTGAAACAAACAAGGACTATTTGAAAAATGGTCATGGACAATAGGACAAACTTGGCAAGCTTGCCACGGACGACCTATTGTCCATTTAAGTGACTTAAGTAGTATAAAACACTATTCCTCTATTTTCTTTAGAAAGAAAGGAGCAGCGGCATACTAGAGTTTGTTACATAACGTAACAAACCCACTAGTCCCCATGTTTAGACTGCCAGCAAGCCCTTCTCCCCTACTTGGTCCGTAAGACATACTGTCACAAAAAAGAAAAAGGGGTAATAAAAAGAGAAAAGCAAGGAGAAGTTAGGGGATATGTAGAGCATGATCAAAGGGCCAAGAACGAGAGAATGAAATGGGAGTTTGGGATTGACAGCAAGAAATGAGCTATAAAAACAAACCTCTAGGGTTAGCACAATGGGGGATAATAAAGAAGGAAAAAAAAAAGAGAGAGAGAAAGAAAAGAGAGAATGGAAAGAAAAATAGAGTCAGAAAAAGAAAAAGAAAAAAAAAAGAAATTGAGGAACTGTGACTAAAAAACAAAGAAGTAGAGGAACTGACTCTAAGACTGGCTTGGATTGTCAAGCTCTCTTTAGGTTACAATACAATCTAAGGGCAGGGAAGGAAGATCAGAGGAATATCAGGAGAAAGAAAATCAAAATTGTTTTAACTTGAGAAACAAAGGGTGCTTTCGATTGAGCCAGTGTTTCGCTCCTTTTATTTCATTTTTGAACACTCATCTTCACTCAAGTAATCTTTTAACCTATCTTGGTATTATTTCTCTACAAAACATGCCTTATTTTTTTTCATTGTTATGTTGAATACATGACAGTGACTTCGTCACTGTCGTTGCATGAAGTTCCCAAATTGTGTGCGCTTTTGTATTTTTATTTTTTTTGGTATGAAAACACGATGATAAGACCTTGATTCTAAAAAAAAGTTGAGGAGGATAGTCGAGAGGTTGTGGATAAAGGCAACTGGAATGGTATGTTTTTTTTTTTAGAAGGAAGATGAACAAGAGAGGGAGTGAAGGAAGTTAGGCATGTTTGATCCAAAAAAGAAACAGAAAAATTTTCGGTTGCTGTTTGTGGGTGTGAGCCTAAAGAAAATACTGACTGGGCTGGTTTTAATCCAGTCTAGTCCTAAAAATATAGATAGCATGGGTTGGGTCTCGCCCAGCCCCAAGAGAAAATAATAAAGCTAGATTAGTCTAACCATGGATAAAAGCTTGGACAAGTCCAATCCATGAAAGCCTTAGGCTGATTGCCGCCCAACCTTGATCCCTTAAAGGTTGGCACTGTCCAGATAGGCTAGCCCAATGGGCTTGACCCAATGGCCCCATGACCTAAAAAATGTTTTAGTTTTTTCTTCATATATTTATGTGTTTATTTTATTTTAGATAATTTATCATGAATGTTTATTTACATATGTTTACGTCCAGTTTAATTTAGACTTTTTATATTCTAGTCTTTTGAGAATGCTACTTAGTTAATTTTAGAATTTTAATTTCCATAACTAATTTAGATAATTAAATGATAGATGAATTGTTGAGCTTCCTAATTTTTAGGGATCGATTATAATTTTTTATTAGTAAATAATTATAAAAAAATAATAAAAATTCTCAACGAAATCTCCTATCCGATAGTGATTTTCATTTGACCAAAAAAATAAAAAATAATAAAAATTTTCAACAAAGTCTCCTATCTAATAAAGATTGTTGTTTGACAAACAAACAAAAAAAAAATTCTTGACGAAGTCTCCTATCTAATAGGAGCTGTCGTTATCAAAAAATCATCATTTAATAATCGGGATGTTCTTTAACACACTAGTTGTCTCGAGACTTAAAGTGGATCTAATATTTGAACCGACGTATCATTCAACGAAGGGGATCGATGATTGTTTCAATACAATGTGATGCTCAAAACTAAAATCTTAATTCAACTTGAAAATTGGAGTTTAAATTGAAAATAACATGGCATGAATAAAATTACTTTAGGAGACAAATTTAAGACTAAACTAGATGTGGTACCTTTCCTAAGAAAGATTGTCTTTCGATGATTAGTATCTTCCCAAAGCGTAACCAACTCCTTACTTGAGAATCTCTACACCAGTGCTATTTTTAAGTTCATAGTTTCTTAATACTAGGTGGTGACTTCAAACACAATAAAAACTCACATCCCCATAATAACCTCACAGACAAGATACGAATCTCCGAAATCTATAAGAATAGATTTTTTCAAGAGTCTCGTATGAAGTTGTGTAATAATAGAATGACAACTCCACTGGGGATTAGAGTTAGACCATACGTTTAATCCGTCAAGTTTATCTCCTATATTTATTTTTGTCAATTATTTTCTAAGTAATTTATTATTTTTCTTTTAATTTTGAGTTTTTTATTTTTTGTATAAGTTTTAATTTTTGTAATTTTTTTCCTTATTGCATATTTATTTTTTAATTGGGTTGAATGTTTTCTTTGAAATTTTACACACATCTCGAAGGAAACCCGCAAAAGCTTTGGACTTGAGCTAAAACCCCACTACGATTTAGATAGAGAGATCTTGAGGTAAGTATGACGAAAGTATACTAATGCTCTTCCGGATTCTCGTTGAAATGGTGGAATAACGTTCTCCTACCTCTTTATGAATAAGATTAAAGGCTGAATTATCCTATTGGTAGTTTAGACGAGTTTAGAAACTTGAAAAAGCTTCGGGACTAGACAAGCTTCGCTAAAACCATAAAGAAGCTAAATCATATCTATTAGGGTTGTCTCGTTAAGACACGAATTATTTTTGTAATGATATCCATTCTAACCCTCATTTTGTAGGTTATCATGAAAACAAATCATGACGAGTGAATGCTATTGATGATTTTAGGGTCAAATTTCAGCGAGCCTAAAATGATGAAGGAGATTGTCCGCCTTTAAATTTTGTGTCAAGGCTACCAAACAAGGCTAAATTGGTCAATAAGATATATCAAAATCCAATCATTCTAGAACTCTTGAATGCTTAGATCACGACTAAAATTGAGGGCATATATATTTCTTAAATCGATTAAGTATCTATTGGGTAATTTTACTATCGGTGAGTACTAGCTTGATTTGATTCATCCTCGATCAAAATTCTATTATGATTTAATATGTAACAAAAAAGCAAAGTATTCAACCTAGTTCAAATGATGCACGTATGTATGGCATATTCACTACGTAAATATTTTTGAGTTGTTTTATAGAAAGAGAAATATTAGGTCGAGGGCATGACAAGAATAAGGTCATTAGCAAGATTTTGACTTTACGAAGGAAGATGTGGCTCAACTAGAAATCTTATTAGAAAATGCATTAAGTGGGGGAGATAGCTCAAATCAAGGGCAAGCACAACTTGAAATGCCATATGTTATCCCATCACCTAATCAATCCCACCATACCAATAGCTAATCAAGCAGTTTTTCATGCTCAAGCCTCATATCATGTGAGGACATTTGCATATTTGATGGATCCACGAGTTTTGTAAATATCGCATATGCCCACTATAGACCACATAAGGAAATAGACCTATAAAGTAGTAGAGAATCCAAGTATGGATAAGTTAACATATATCGAGGAATGCCCGAGGGCAATAGAGGGGGCATATATCTACAATCCTGTCAAAGCTATCAAAAAGTGTCGGGTGCTCAATGTGGTCATCTCAAAGAAATTTAAAGTGTTGAATTTTACTAAATATACTGAAACTCGGTGTCCTATGACACATTTGAGGGTATATTATAGCAAGATGGCATAAGTTGTACATGATAAAAAAAACTACTTAAACACTTCTTTTATGAGAGCACGGGCGGATCGACGCCGAGTTGGTATATGAGGCTAGAGAGATCCAAGATCGGGAGATGAAAGGATTGGGTTGATGATTTTATCAAATAATATAAATTTAACATGGAAGTAGCCCCAAATAGATTTGACTTGTAAAACATGGAAAAATATAGAAAAAAACCATTAAGGAATATACTAATAGATGGCGTGAGGTGGCGACCTAGATTTATCCGATACTACTCGAATAAAAGTTGATCACTATTTTCTCAAATACATTCAAGACATCGTATTTTAAATATTTGATTAGGAACTCTTTATCTAATTTTATCGATATGCTCATCATAGCCGAGAGAATGGAGCAATTGATTAAAGTTGAAAAGATTCATGATGGTTCTAAAAAAATAAAGCAATGATAACGGGAGTATAGAAGGTGAGATATATCGAGTTAAGATTGAATCTTATCAATCCAAGAATTGAGGGAGTAGTCAAGGAAAAAATGGCAACCATGATAGCAACCCCTAAATATCTTCATTCGCCTACTATACCCCTAGCCCAATAAATACCATGAACCAAACATACCTACTAAATCAATTAAATCCTTCCCGCATATGCCACCAAACATACCGAGCAAATCAATTTTCTCAAGCTGCTATGCATTCTCAAAATCCATCAATTTATGACCAAGACTATTAAAAAAAAAAACTCGAACAACTACCACCTATACCTTTCTTATTGGGTGAAATATTTGAACACCTAGTGAGTACTAGGCCGATCATCGCAATTCTCGTCAAACCAATGCTCCCTCCTTATCTTGTACGGTACCAATAAAATGAAAGTTGCAAATATCATTCTTATGCTGCTAGACACAACATCGATAATTGTCTTTGTTTCAAAAAAAGATTTTTTGACTTTGATTAAAAAAGGACGAATCGAGTCTTGATAATGGTCCAAATGCTCTTGATGTGAGCATGAATCAATTACCAAATCATATAATCGCCAACGCATGGAATGGAGAGCCTAAGTGAGCTTGAAAGATATGGTGAGCATGTATGCTCATGATTTGCAAATGTCGCCTTTTAGTTTAGTTTTTTTTTTTTCAAATTTTGAATATTATTCCCAACATATTTTGGTCATCCATGAGTTAAATCATATGAATAAAAAAAAGTTTTACTTTTTATATACCACTTCATATTGTCCGATATGAAAATCTAAAGATGTTTATTTGAAAATATTATTTTGGAATTACACTTTCCTCTACCAAGAAAATACAATGAAAAATTCACTTAAAAATATTCAAAATATTGATCAAATTTCAAAGCATGACAAATAGATGTTAAAAGCAATTCTCCAATCCATTACGGCTAAAGATACATCCTCGCTTCCTAATGAATCTTTCTAAGCGAGAAAGTAAAGGAGCAATCCATCCTTTTGTTGGAACTAAAACCAAAAAGAAAATCTTTTTATCCTTTCCCAATTGAACCTCAAAGGAAAGTTTTAATTAAAAAAATATCATGAAGCTAAAAGTTAAAAGACTAGATATTGATGTCTTAAATAATGATAAGTAGTACATCTTCAAGTCATGATCTCAAATTATATTCATCATTTCTTCTTTCGGGATTAACATAAGGATTTTCAAACTTAATTTCCAAAGAGATTAGCATTTATAAATATAGGCAAATTAGTCATTGAGATGAACAAAGATCATCTTTCATATATCTTGTAAAATTTTATTCCTTTTTATCCCACTTTAAGCATGATGATTTCTTTTACGATAACCTAGACTAGGATCACCCCTCACACTCTGGGGGTAGAATAGAAAGTTCATAACGGGTCTTTGAAACTCTCAAAAAATTTCTATCAAAAGAGCCCAATCAATGATTTTGAAAATGAAAAGGAATGTAATGTGTAGAAAAAAGAAAAAAAGAGAGAGAAATAAATGAAAACTTCCTTAATACAATTTACAAGACAAGATTGAAGTCAAAATTAAAACAAACGAGACAATGAGAGTTGAGGCTAGAAAATAAAGTCAACAATCAAAATGACAAAGACATCTCAACAAGCCTAAAAAAAAACTTTTTAAGGTGACACAACGACCCAATTGATGGTTAAAGTGACAAAGTGAGGTGGCATCACCCAAAAGAGACTTTTATAAACAATAAAGTGATTCCATGTCATAAAATCTTTAACTACTTTTTTAAGCTTTTATATCCTTCTTTTATGAGCCCAAGTCATAGCTCGCTTACGTGCTTTTACAAGCCCTTTCGATCGAGGTGCATTGAGAAAGATAAGAAAACTTGACTAGTTGGTGTGCTCTTCATAAAATTTTATTGAATCAAATCATAAGTTTTCATCAACCAACTTAAGGGCAAAATAAAGAAAATCAAGATATTCTCGAGTAAAATTATCCTTCGAGCCAAGTCTTTCAAAATAATTTCTGCTCAAACCTTTTCCATTTACCCAAAAAGGTTTACCATTCGACTAATCACCTTTAAAACATCAAAAGATAATTGTTTATACAAACTTTGTATAATACAAACACATGTTTTTCTTACTTAGCCCAACAACCTTCTTGAGGAAATTACATCATAGCATTTAAACATCATGTTTTGACTTTTTGATTAATTAATTTGAATACCTTCATAAATGAAAGTACTTTTATCACAACATATTTGCTTTTCTATCAAGTGATCTGAATTGGATTTAAGAGAATTATTCAAGTTTATGACTTAATCCATGAAAACCAAAATGCTTACTTAATTTTTCTTAAAAGATGATGAAAATTTCAAGACTAATTTATAAATTACGATGCAAGCATTAAAAGATAAGCATTTGAATGTCGGTATTGATTGTGCCAAAAGAATGACAAATGTTAGATCTGGACCAATGTTTAAAGGCATCTCATAACATGACTTGAATGGTAATCCATTAAATTGAGAATATGTAGGGGCAAGACCAAGGGTCTAGCAACTCTAATCGAGTTTTAACAACTAGTCAAACAATTGTATTACTATGCTAAGCTGGAGGAACATAGGTCTAAACGAGTAAGCTTTTGAGCATAAATAAAGTAGTCAATGCCATTAAGCTAGGGGGCAAAGAGTAGTCTTAAGGGAGGATAATGACTTAGTCAAAGTTGGGCAAGCAATTAGAGTAGTTGAGCATGTTCTCTCAAGGGTAGACCACAACACATGAATGATTAACCACCTCAAAGTTCGGAAAAATCCATCTACCTTAGTCGATTAGAGAAAGTGAAAAAGACTCAAATTCACGAGGATAAGTGATCTAGGCTTATGAGGCAAGAAAATTTTAATAGTATTATGGGATATGATCTTATACTAAATTCCAAAATGAGACACCAATGGGGGAGTTAAGTGCCGACAACGTGGGGCGACCTATTTTTCTCTTTACAATGCTTATGGCACAAAGTCAAATAAAAGGTTATTTTTCAATGACTTTGTATAATAAGCTTATAATTTTGTGTGTGTGTGTGTGTGTGTGTGTACGTGTGTGTGTATTAGATTGGTTTGGTTGTTTTAAGCAACCTTTTTTAAAAAATAAAAATGTGAGAAGATGGCCTTATTATAAAGGACGGTCGGTCCGAGAAAATTAAATGTGCAATACGTGGCTACGTTATAAATGTGACTTGCCTTAAAAAATTAAATATGTAGTAAGTGGTCATGTTGTAAAGGCGGCCTACCTTGAAAAATTAAATATGCGGTATGTGGCCATGTTGTAAAGGCGACCTATCTTGGAAACTTAAATATGCAATAGCTTATTATTAGGTGATCTCGCTGGATAATGGTCTATTGTGAGACAACTCTACTCGAATGAATGATCTATCATTAGGCAATCCTACATGAAAAAATGGTATATTATAAGACGATCTTACCTAAGTGAATGGTCTATTGTGAGTCAATCGTGTACGAAAGAATGGTATATTATAAGACGATCCTACTTGAATGAATGTTCTATTATTAGGTGACCTCGCCTAAAGAAATGATATATTATAAGGCGACCCTACATAAGTGAACGATCTATTGTGAGGTGATCCTACCGGAAAGAATGACCTATTGTAAGACGACTCGCTCGAATGAATAGTCTATTATTAGACGACCTTACTTGAAAGAATTGTTTATTATAAGGCAATCCTACTTGAGTAAATGGTCTATTGTGAGGTGACTCTATCTAAGAAAATTGTATATTATAAGACAACTCGCCTCAAAGTTCAAAAAAATCCATCTACCTTAGTTTATTAAAGAAAGTAAAAAAGACTCAAATTCACAAGGATCAATGATCTAGGCCTATGAGGTAAGGAAATTTCAATAGTATTATGGGATATGATCCTGTACGGAATTTGAAAATGAGACAATAATGGGGTAGTTGAGTGCCGACAACATGGGGCGACCTATGTTTCTCTCAAGTGAGAAGCTAACCATTGCTATCAACTTTATTGATATATTTTAGGAACATCAACTTAAATAAAAAGACAAAACCATCATTCAAGTTTAAAATTCAAAAACAAAATGGGTGTTTTCCTTATAAATTCATTCGGACAAGGTTGTCTAACAATAGATCATTCATTCGAGTAAGGTTGCCTTACAATAGACCATTCATTGAGGTAGGATCATCTCACAATAGACCATTCACTTAGGTAAGGTCGCCTTGTAATAGATCATTTTCTCAAGCAAGGTTGCCTCACAATAGATCATTTACTCGGGTAGGGTCGCCTAATAATAAACCATTCTTTCAAACGGGGTCTCCTCACGGTAGATCATTTACTTAGGTAGAGTCACCCCATGATAGACCATTCTTTCGGACATAGTCGCCTTATAATAGACCATTTCTTTAGGTAGTGTCACCTCACAATAGACTATTTACTTAGGTAGGGTCACCTCATAACGGATTATTCTTTCGGGTAGAGTCGCCTAATAATATATCACTCTTTCGAGTAGGATCGCCTCATAGTAGACCATTTACTCGGGTAGGGTCGCTTACAATAAACGGGGTTGCCTTATAATAGACCATTTTCTTAGGCAAGGTTACCTCACAATAGACCAATCACTCAAGTAGGGTTACCTTAAAATAGACCATTCTTTTAGATATGGTTGATTAATAATAGATCATTCTTTTAGATAAAGTCGCCTCATAGTAGACTATTTACTTAGGTAGGGTCATCTTATAATAGATCATTCTTTCAAGCGGGGTTGTTTTATAATAGACCATTCCATTAGGCGAGGTCATCTCACAATAGACTATTCACTCAAGTAGCATTGCCTCACAATAGACCATTCTTTTATGTAGGATCACTTAATAATAGACTATTCATTCAAGCGAGTCACCTCATAATTGACCATTCACTTAGGCAAGGTCATCTTACAATAGGTCATTCTTTCGATAGGTTCGCCTCACAATAAACTATTCACTTAGGTAAGGTCGCCTTATAATAGATCATTTCCTTAGGCGGAGTCACATAATAATATAACATTCATTTAGGTATGATCGTCTTACAATAGACCATTCTTTCAAACACGGTTGCCTCACAATAGACTATTCACTTAGGTAGGATCACCTTATAATAGATCATTCTTTCAAGTAGGATCGCCTAATAATAGACCATTCATTTAGGTAGAATCGCCTCACAATAGACCATCATCTAAGCGAGGTCACCTAATAATAAATCATTGCATATTTAAGTTTCCAAGGTAGGTCGCCTTTACAACATGACCATATACTCGCATATTTAATATTTCAAGGTAAGTCGCCTTTACAATATGACCACATACCGCATATTTAATTTTTTAAGGTAGGTCACCTTTATAACATATCCACATATTTCATATTTAATTTTTGGACGAGATCGCCCTTCATAATAAGGCCATCTTCTCACATTTTTATTTTTCAAGGAAGGTTGCCCGAACAACCAAACCAATCTAATATATATATACATACACAAACACACACACACACACATATACACACACAAAAGAACAAAAAAAAATTTACAAGTTTATTATACAAAGTCATTGAAAAATAACCGTCATAACTCAAAATTTGAGTTTATTTTGTTTTATTGTTTAGTTTAATAAAAATATTTATTATTATTATTAAAATTAAATTGAACAAAAAAAAAAACAGAGAGAGAGAAAAGAAAGTCAAAACAAAAAATGAAAAATGATGAAAAAAGAAAAAAATTGATATATTTTGCTTTTAATGATTCAATTATGATTAGTTTAAAAGTACTATAGGTCAATTTATAAATACTAGAAGGTAGGAAAACTATTGAAAGAAATTAAGAGAGGATTAGGAACAATTGAAACTAGAAGCACCAAAATAATTAATGGAAAGAGGCTTAATGGCGAGAAAATTGAAACGAACAAGGACTAGTTTGAAAGCCGGCCATGGGTGATAGGACGACCTTGGCAAGCTTGCCATAGATGACATGTCATCCATTTAAGTGAATTAAGTGGTATAAAACACTATTCTTCTCTTTTCTTTAGAAAGAAAGAAAGAGTAGTGGCATACCGCAGTTTGATACAAAACGTAACAAACCCACCAATCCTTACATTTGGATCTGCTAACAAGCACTTCTCCCTAACTTGATCTTTAAGACATGCTATAACCAAAAAGGGAAAGGGGTAAAAAAAAACAGAGAAAAGCAAGGAGAAATGGGGGGATGCAGCAGAGATCAAAGGTCTAAGAACAATAGAACAAAATGGGAGGTCAGGATTGACGGTAGGAAAAGAGCTAAAAAACAAACCTCTAGGGTTAGCACGGTGGCGGATAATAAAGAAGGAAAACACAGCATGGGAAAGGAAAAACAAGAGAAAGAAAGAAAAGAGGGAATGGGAAGAAAACCATAGGAAAAAAGAAAGAGAAAGAGAAAAAGAAAAAGAAGTAGAGGAACTATGATTTTAAAATTGGCTTGGATTATCAAGCTCTCTTTCGGTTACAATACAATCTAAGGGAAAGGGAAGGAAGATCGAGAGGAATATAAAGAGAAAGAAAATCAAAATTGTTTTAACTTGAGAAACAAAAGGTGCTTTCGGTTGAGCTAGTGTTTTGCTCCTTTTATTTTATTTTTGTGCTCATCTTCACTCGGGTAATCTTTTAACCTATCTTGGTATTATTTCTCTACAAAACATGCCTTATTTGTTTTCCTTGATGTGTTTTATGAATAAATGACGATGACGAACAAGAAGTTCCCAAATTGTGTGCGTTTTTATCTTTTTCTTTAGTATGGAAACACAATGATAAGACCTTGATTCTAAAAAGAAGTTGAGGAGGATAGTCGAGAGGTTGTGGATGAAGGCGAGTGGGAATGGTTAGTATGTTTTTTTTTTTAGAAGGAAGATGAATGAGAGAGTAGAGAAGGAAGTAGGCATGTTTGATCTAGAAAGGAAACATAAAAAATTTTGGTTGCTACTTATAGGTGTTAGCCTAAAGAAAATATCGAATGGGCTAGTTTTAGTCCAGTTAGTCCTAAAAACATATATAGTAGGGGTTGGGTCTAACCCAACCCCAAGAGAAAATAATAAAGCTGGTTTAGTCTAGCCATAAAGAAAAGGTTGGATAAGCGTAATCCATGAAAGCCTTGGGTCGATTGTGACCTAGCCCCGATCCCTCAAAGGCTAGCTTGTCTAGTCGGCTAGCTCAATGGGCTCGACCCGGTAGGCCTAAGCCAATGGGCTTACGGCCCAAAAAATGTTTTAGTTTTTTCTTCATATATTTATGTGTTTATTTTATTTTAGATAATTCATCATGAATGTTTATTTACATATGTTTACGTCCAGTTTAATTTAGATTTTTTATATTCTAGTCTTTTAAGAATGCTACTTAGTTAATTTTGGTTAGAGTTTAATTTTAGAATTTTAATTTCCATAACTATTTTAGGTAATTAAATGATAGATGAATTGTCGAGTTTCTTAATTTTTAGGGACTAATGATAATTGTTTATCAATAAATAATAATAATAATTCTCAATGAAGTCTCCTATCCGATAGGGAATGTCTTTGATAAAAAAAAATAACGAAAGTTCTCAACAAAGTCGCCTATCTAATAGTGATTGTCATTTGACAAAAAAAATAAAAAATAATAAAAATTCTTAACCCAAGTCTCCTATATGATACGAGTTGTCGTTTGACCAAAAAAATAAAAAATAATAAAAATTCACAAAGAAGTCTCCTATCTTATAGGGATTATCGTTTGACCAAAAAATTAAAAATATATATATAAAAAATTCTTAACAAATTTTTCTATCCGATAGGACTGTCGTTTGACCAAAAATAAATAAATTCTTGATGAGGTCTCCTATATGATAGGAACTCGTCATTACCAAAACATCATCTTTTAATAATCGGGATGTTCTCTAACACATCGATTGTGTCGAGGATTAAAATGGACCATTGACATGTCGTCCGACGAATGAGATCGACGATTGTTTCGATACGATGGCACACTCAAAACTAAAAAAGTTAATTCAACTTGAAAATTGAAGTCTAAATCGAAAATAACTTGGCACGAATAAAATTATTTTAGGAGATAAATTTAGAACTAAACTAAACGTGATACCTTTTCTAGGAAAGGTCATCTTTGGGTGATTGATATCTTCCCAATGTGTAACCAACTCCTTACCCGAGAATCTTTGCACCAATGCTATTTTTAGATTCTTAGTTTCTTAATACTAGGTGACGACGCCAAACACAATAAAAACTTGCATCCCCAAAAAAACCTTACAATCGAGATGCAAATCTCCGAAAATCTATAAGAATAGATTTTTTCAAGAGTCCATCCAACGTCGTTTAACGACACACATACACACACACACACATATATTCAATACTTGCTTTATTCTTAATTAAGTAGAATCATCAAACACCAATAAAAAAAACCACAATAGACAAGTAATGACATCGACATTATAACAACATAATATTAAAATTTCATATCCAAATTCATTTCACAATTTTAATCATTAAATCATGACATGGTATCGTCTTAAATTATTGTTCCTAGCACACTAAAGAAACATAATTAAATAATAAAAACTAACTTAATAAATAAATAAATTTATCATAAATTAAGATGGATAAAAGAATTAGAACTTTTTACCTTGATTCGTCAAAGAATTTGGTACTAAAATCATGTTACTATATGTCATGGTATAAAGATGATTGAACCATCAAACTAGTTTTACCATAATTTTTAGGAGACGGAACTAGGTCACTTTTTTTAGATGATATGCACCATCCACGGAATTTATCCGATGCAAAGGATCAAGAATATATTGCACGTCATCTCGGGAATACAACAAACTCGAGCAACCTTGTCGTGTCTTAACAAATTTGTACTATTTGTAAGACTTGAAACTCTAAATAAAATTAGCATCACTCTTACCCAAGCATATAACTAAAAAATTATATAGCTTTTTTTATTATTATTAAAGTGGGAGCATAAAAAATAGAAAAAATATTTTATTAGATGGTGCTGCACATTTTTCTCTCCTTAGCAAAGCATCTCTTGCACATGCAACTTGCCAAAAACTTGGCACACATATATATAACTCAAACAAAACAACCGTTTTTAATAATCAATTATTACAATTAAATTAAAAACGGTAAGTAAGTTAACTTAATTAAAAATAGAACTAGGTCGCTTTCTTAAGATGATACGTGCCATTCGTAAAATTTATTTAATGCAAAGGATCAATAATATATTATACGTTATCTCGGGGATACAACAAACTTAGCCACCTTACCGTATCTTAACAAATTTGCACTATTTGTAAGACTTGAAACTATAAATAAAACTAGCATCACTCTTACCCAAACATATTACTAAAAAACTATATGGCTTTTTTAAAAAATTAAAGTGGGAGTATAAAAATAGAAAAAATATTTTATTAGATGATGCTTGTACATTTTTCTCTCCTTAGCAAAACATGCAACTTGTCAAAAACTTGGCACACATATATAGCTCAAACAAAACAACCGTTTTTAATAATCAAATTATTACAATTAAATTAAAAATGGTAAGTAAGTTGACTTAATTAAAAAAAATGTTTTTTAATTTTTTAAAAATGAATTGGCCATTATGGAACTATTATCAAAACAGTTTTAAAAAACCTACAAATGTAATTAAAATGGCTGCCATAACTTTTAATGTTTTATTAAAAAATATTCCAACAATCTCAAACATCTTGGAAAAAATTATGATCGATAATTTATCATCACGAGAGAATTATGATAATTGATCTTGAATAACATAATAATTTTCTCAAACAAAATTTTAATGCAATAGCATTTTTTTATGCCCCCACCATTCATATAATAAATAATTTTCTTGTTACCACTATAGACAAAGTGATGAAATGCATTATTCTATTATCTTATAATCGGCATTCATAATTTATTCTTATGGCTAAACAATCAGCATGATATATATTTTTTAAATAAGATAATATATCAAAATTTTATTTTGACATAGAAAATAATATATGAAAAAATCCTTTATTAAATCATGGATCTTTATCTTACTAATAATCTGCTAACAAGATTATTATTTTAATAGTCGTTTATGTTGCCACAATCAAGTAAGGGTGTCAAACAATTTCAACATGACTTGCATAAAAATAATTGACACTCAAAATAAAAATTGATCTTAATTAAATTAACATGTGACCTTTTCAAGTCTTAATAAAAAAAATATGTGAACCAATATTAATTTAATAACAAAAATTTATAGGATTATTCACGAATTTGATATATAATTTTTATTATATGATTTAAAATCTATTAACTTGTTTATTAATAAATCAAATATGAATTTATTTTAATTCGGTTGGATAGTAATGTAATCCGAAATTAAAATAATATTATTTTCAATAAATAAAATATTGTGAAATTGAAAGAGACAAACCATAAAAAAAAAATATAGAGATAAAATCAAGAGAAAATAAAAAGAAATACCTGTGATTTTACCAAAAAAAAAAAAAAAATCAAAACACCCCTAATTAATTTCACTTCAAATCAATCCATATCATAAAAAATAAGTGTAGGCATGCCACAAACAAAAATCAATTTTACTTTGGAAAAATAAAATTAGGATAAAAGAGTTATAAAAAAAAATAAAAAGTTTAAGGATATAAAATGATGAAACGTTTAAGGACCATAATTAATTATATGGTAAACTAGATGATCGAAAAGTTTAGGGGTCAAATTGCATCTTGTTTGTTGCTCGCCAAAATGCATATCTTCCCCCTTTTTTTCACCAAAAAATATATCCACAGACTTCCAAACCTTCTACACTCGAATCAAATTTCAAAAATCATTTCTAAACAATTATTTTAGATTAAAATTTAATTTTATAACCCTTAGATCTAAAATTTTAAATCTTTATATCTCCTAATTTTAGTGATGAAATTGACTAACTTATATATCCATAAATTTTTTCTGAGAAACTTTTTTGTTTAATTGTATTTTTTTATTCGCATGAAAATCGAAATCTGTCAATATTGGTTGGATTTCACTTATAATTTTATCTTATTATTATTATTATGAGATAAAAACAGTCTGATAATTAGATTTGGAAACCATACTTAAAACTTATGTAACATAAAGCATATGTACTCTTAAAATTCATTTTTGAATTTGATGAAGGCGAAATTCTCTTCCTAGAATGATGAAGACATTTTAGCTGGACGCTTTTAACAAAAACCCATTAATTAAATTTGTGGTACCGTGTATTTAAGATAGCAAAATAAAAGGGAAAAGCCGCTGAAGTGATATCATATAAAATAGAGTAAATTATAATTTAGTCTTTTAGTTTTTTAAAAATTGATTAATTAGTCTTTTTTTTTTCAAAAATTAATTATTTGAACCTTGTTGATTATAATTAATTTAATATTATCTTATTTTAAAAAAATTCTTCTTTTCTTGTCAATCTTTTCATAATATTTATTTTTTTTAAAAAAAAAAAGCAAAACAAATTAGAGGTAGCATAAAATGAACAAAAAGGACTTAATAATAACACCAAATCAAGAGGGTCAAGCAAAACTAAATGGTCTCTTTGTCCTTTCCTTTTTCGAGTACCACCAAATCAAGAGAGTTACTAATATACGACTCATCATCCCAGGCTTATCTTGTTAGTTGTGTCGTGGTGTAGATACGCCAACGAGCCAGGACTTCAGCACTTCATCTGCCACTTCTTCAGTTTCTTCAAGTTGGTAAGCATTATTTATTTCTTTCAATCCCCAGTCAGTAATATATGATTTTTAACATATCCATTTCTATTTTATATATGATTTCTAGTTACATTACATGTATGGTTTCTTCAAGTTGGAGTGGTTCTAAGAAATATTGCAGAGTGTTGTTACTCTACACAATTCAAATAATCCCAAAGTGAGTTAAGTTTCCATAGTAAATGATAATGGAACATGCACCTTGTTCATGGTTACTGATGGCACGAGTGAGTTAAAAAATGAGGAAACACTCCTCCAAGTTTTTCTGTATCTCAAAAGCAGATGAATCATATAGAATGCTATCTGCTATATCTGCAGAAATCACGTTCAATGTCCATGATGCTGCCATTCACAAAACCATGTTTGTTCTTGGCATTTGAAGCACGAGAGACCAATTGTAATGGTCTCCTGTTAATGGTTTGTTCACAGGGTTGTTAATAGATCGGATTTTGATCAATAGAATATATGTTGATCAAAATTTTATCAATGTAATTAAATGAATTCTATAAATAATTTTTATTATATAATTTAAAATCTATTAACTTGTTTATTAATAAATTAAACATGAATTTATTTTGATTTGATCGTACACTATCTAATATGAAATTAAAAATAATATTATTTTCATAGATACAATATTTTACAAATTAAGAGTGAAATTAAAAGAAAAAAAATCAGAAAAAGATCATTGAAAGATGTGCAGTCATATACTACTATGATGACAAAACGAGAAAAAGGAATCTAAGCAGGTTTTGCTGTTATTTTTCTCTCCATTTCCTTTCAATTTTTAAAGAAAAATGAGTCTCATCATTTTTATATTATTTAATTTTTTTGTTTTCTTTCATCTGGTTTTCTCTACGATTCAAACGAGAAATTTTTTTTATTTTCATCGTATTTTCTTTCCTCTCTCTCGTTTTCATCCCTATCCAAACAGGGGGTAAATCACCTTCTCCTTGTTGTTCATTTTTAATCAAATTAAGCACGTTCGGTCATTGAGTTGTGGTGTATGCGGACGACGAAATCACTGCATCTCTGCCACTTCTGTGTTGGTAAGTAGTATATATTTCTTTCTTTCATGCTATTCTGAAAACATGATTTCAATTTACATGCAAAATACCGTTGTAGTTTGGAGTTGTATATCTTCTATACGATTTATGAATATAAGAATAAGTGATCGATAGATGGCTTGAGTTCATGATGCAGATAAGAATTTGCTGGTATGAAATACTTTCTTTTGAAAAGCATAGTAATTTCTGAATTTGCTGTTAAAATGTGTTTTATACGAATAATGTGAAAATCATGACTTCGTGATCAAATTATGATAATCAAATCATGTAGAAAAAAGGGCTCAGTTCCATTTATTTATAGCAAGATATATTTTCTGAATTACTGAATAATTACTGAATGATTTCTTGATTATTTACTCCTTGCCATCATTGGATTTCAGCTTTAAGAACCTTCAATTCTAGCCAGGAATTTAGCAGGAGGAAACTTTGAAATCAAGAAATGGCTGTAGAACCTGCATACCACATAGCAATGTACCCTTGGTTTGCGTTTGGTCACCTTACCCCATTTCTTCACCTTGCAAACAAACTAGCAAAGAAAGGCCACAAAATCTCCTTTCTTCTCCCTACCAAAACACAGTCCAAGTTACAACAATTCAACCTGCATCCTGATCTCATTACCTTCTTTCCAATTACTATTCCCCATGTGGATGGCCTCCCTCCTGGCGCGGAAACCACATCAGATGTACATTTCCCTTCTTTCACGCATATCATGACTGCCATGGACCGTACCGAGAGTGCTATTGAAGTATTACTCCGGGATTTAAAACCCAATATTGTCTTATTTGATTTCACCTACTGGATGCCAAGACTGGCTTCCCGCTTAGGTATTAAGTCCATGTACTACTGTGTTGTCAGCTCGGTAACTATTGGATATATTATGTCTCCGGCTAGAAGAGAAAGTGGGAACAACTTAACTGAAGCTGACCTTATGCAGCCACCCTTAGGCTTCCCAGACTCGCAGATCAAGCTCAAATCTCATGAGGCACGAGGATACATTACAAGAAGAGTTATGAAGTTTGGTAGCGATGTCATGTTCTGCGATCGCATATATTTGGGAATGAGCCAATGTGATGCACTTGGATTCAGAACATGCCGAGAAATTGAAGGACCTTATCCTGACTATGTTGGAAACCAGTTTGGCAAGCCTGTTTTGCTTTCAGGACCAGTTATACCAGAGCCAAACCCCTCAACTTTAGACGAGAAGTGGTCCGAGTGGTTTGGAGAATTCAAGGCCAATTCTGTGATATACTGTGCATTTGGAAGTGAATGCACTTTGGAGAAGGATCAATTCGAAGAGTTGCTCTTAGGTTTGGAGCTTACTGGTATCCCATTCTTGGCAGTTCTGAGACCACCTGCAGGTTACGAGTCCATTGAACTCGCATTGCCTGAGGGTTTTCAAGAGAGGATCCGTGGAAGAGGTATAGTCCATGTAGGATGGGTTCAACAACAGTTGATTCTGGAGCATCCATCTGTTGGGTGCTTCATTACTCATTGTGGCTCAGGTTCCTTATCCGAGGCATTGATAAATAAATGTCAGCTGGTTCTGCTACCACATGTAGGGGACCATATATTCCAAGCAAGAACAATGAGCTTGCATTTGAAGGTTGGAGTGGAAGTTGAGAAAGGAGAAGAAGATGGGTTGTTCACCAAGGAAACTGTCTTTAAGGCTGTAAGGACTGCAATGGATGAAGACAGTGAAGTTGGCAGGGTTGTTCAGGCCAACCGTGCGGCACTGAGAGAGTTATTGAGCAGCAAGAGTCTGGAGTCCTCTTATATTGACAGTTTCAATGAACAGCTTCAAGTTCTTCTCGGCTGATTGCTATTTCGGTGGCTGTATCAACTTTAAACTCGTATTGTACCTACAATTGTAATGGATTTGATGAGTTCTTAAAGGCCATCCCTGCTTCCTGGTTTAACCAATGAAAGAATAAGGCAGGTGTGGTTGTTTTATTTAACCTGTCCAACCTTTGAAACAACTGGAATGAGGAAAATACGTACACTACGATTTCAGAAAGAAGCAATATTTCAGAGTCGTATTTCTGCAACTTGATTTAAGTTCGAGTATTGTTTTGAATATATGAATAAGTGATGGCTCTGGTTCATGCAAAATGAGATCAAATTTGATGGTATGATACATGTTAAGAAGAATGAACCCAATGATTTTGAATATGTGCTACAGTGTTATTTCTCACTCACTTACATATATACAAGAGGAGGTTTTATCCTCTGCTTCTCACTAGTACCTAACTAGGCTAACTAACTAACCACCTACTAACAACCAATTAATTAATTTAATTATCTATACTCTAAATACTTCCCCCTCAAGTTGGTGGTTTATGGACATCATAAACTCTCAACTTGGAAAGAAGAGAATGATGTTGTTTACTGCCAAGAGGTTTAGTAAAAATGTCACGTAACTTGGTGAGCCATGGGAACATGAATCGGCTTGATCAACTCAAACTTTAACTTCTCACGAACCAAGTGACGAGTTGATATCTATATGCTTAGTCCTCTTATGGAAGACAGGATTAGAGGCAATGTGTAGGGCAATCTTGTTATCACAATGAAGCTTTGTTGCATCCAAACTTGTGATGCCAAGGTCTTGCAGAGCAAACCAACAATCCGGACGACTTCACATTTGGCGGTAGCCATCGCCCTATACTCGACCTCAGCAAAAGAAAGAGAGACGAGTATTTTGCTTCTTAGTTTTCCATGACAATAAAGAGGAACCAAGAAACACAAAAAAATCAGTAAGGGATTTCCTTGTCATAGGACAAGAAGCCCGATCCGAATCACAAAACACACTCAACTTTAACCGACTAGAAGAATCAAGCAAGACAACCTAGCCAGGATTACCTTTAAGATATCTCGGGACTCTTAGAGCAGAAGCCATATGCGAAGCTTTAGGTTGATGCATAAATTGGCTTAGAATTTAAATGGCATCGCAAATGTCGAGCCCGGTGACAATGAGATAAATGAGCTTGCCTACCAACCTCCGATATTCGGATGGATCCGTGAGAAGAGGATCGGAGATAATAGGATCCACCAATTGATTATACTCGCTGTAGTCAATTTTAAATTCTATTCAAGATGAATCTCTACCGGTTTGGAACCAAGTAAGCCAAGCATCATGTAAGAGCTCCGCAGTTTATTTGTGTTGATTAAGGCAAATACCCCGCTTAGACCATGCTACCTCGATTCCGAAAAAGAATTTCATATAACCAAGGTCTTTAATGTGAAAAGTCCGATGCAAAAACATCTTCAATTCCGTGATACCTTTTGCATCATCACCGATTATGAGTATATCATCGACATAAACCAACAAAACAACCATTCCGTCATGCTTGCTCTTGATAAACATAGAATAGTCATGAGGGACCGAAAAAACCGAAGCCATCATTTTTTCGGTGAACTTGGAATTCCATTGTCGAGAGGCTTGTTTTAAGCCATAGAGTGACTTAAGTAATCGACAAACTAAACCCTCCTCCTTACTCGCCAAAACTAGAAGGTATAGACATGTAGACTTCTTCATGAAGATCACCTTGCAAGAAGGCATTGGTTACATCTAATTGATGTAAAGACCATTCATGTATCACGACCAAAGCAACAACGATTCGCACAGTAACCATTCTTGGCAACGCATAAACCACCTACGGGTTATGAGTCCATTGAACCCGCATTGCTAGAGGATTTTCAAGGAGGATCCATGGAAGAGGTATAATTCAAGGGAGATGGGTTCAACAACAGCTGTTTTTGGAGCATCCATCGGTTGGATATTCATTGCACATTGTGGCTCGGGTTCCTTGTCCGAGGCATTAATAAATAAATATTAGCTGGTTCCGCTCCCACATGTAGGGAGCCCGATATTGAATGCACTACACCAAAAACGGGTATTCTAGGCGGTTTTTTATCTTGTAGAGGCGGTTATAACCGCCTCTACAAATTATAGAAGCGGTTTCTCGGATCACCCCAAAACCGCCCGCAATGCCGTCGTCTTTACGATGTAGCGACGATTTTGCCAACCGCCCGGTATTTTTAAGACGATCGGTAGAGGCGATTACAACCGCCTCTACATTTTTCTCCGAGGCGGTTCCAAGCGCCCCTACAAATGCTTTTTCGAGGCACATGAAACCGCCCTACTACCTAATCTTGAGGCGGTTGAAACCGCCCTACAAATCCTAATCGTGGGGCGGTTGCAACCGCCTCTAAAAAATCCATCACGTGAGTAATTTTTGCGGCAGTTGCAAACCACCTCTACGATAGCGAAATTTATAAAATTGACGAAAAATAGTAGGGGCGGTTCAAACCGCCACACGTGATGGATTTTGTAGAGGCGGTTGAAACCGCCTCACGATTAGGATTTGTAGGGGCGGTTTCATGTGCCTCAAGAAAGCATTTGTAGAACCGCCCCAAAATAAATAATTTATAAAATTAATTTCAGAATTCATAGAAGCAGATTTTATAATTTATAAAGATGGTTATTTACCTTTCACCTTCAAATTCAATTATTGAATGTAAAAAAATTAAAATTATATAGATACCACAATATTCTTAAATTTATAATTATCAAATTCTAAATACATAATAAGTAGTCAAACTTTTACAATTAAAAAAAAACTAAAGAAAAAGTCTTCAAACGTTTGCAATATTCTTAAATACTTGTTCAAAATACATAAACAAAATTCTAAATATATCTAGAAATAAGTGACTAATGTTTCATTTCGGCAAATGACTCGATTGTGATGAAGGATTAGGAGAAGGAGCATTTTGACCATTACCATCATTGCGAACCTATCAAGAACACAATTTCAAAGTAAAATATATATATATATATATAAACTAAGTAAAAATATTTTAAGATAAAAAAAATTAAAAATTTATAATACCCGAGTAGGATTCAATGAAGTAGGTATTAAATTCCGATCGGGATATCTCTCCGTAATGAAAGCAGAATGACGAGTTAATGTCGCATTTATTGCATTATATCTAGATTCCATTGCATCATACTTGGTTTGCATATTATGCAACTCGCTCTTTCATTTCTTCTACTTCACTTGATTGATTTGTAAATGCACCACCTTGACCACTTTCAAGTTGAGATTGTATATCAAAGAAAAGTGTTGGTATTGGACCCAAGCATAATCCTCTAACTCTACCATTGTATTCTTTACCCATAACTTCTTGAAAAATCTCTTTATTTATATCATTAACACTAGCGGTTGAGGAACCTTCATAACACTCAGCTTGGAGAGAACGAGCCTTTTCCTATAAATTTCAAGACAAGTACATTAAAAAAAATGAATAATGAAATATCATTCATCAACAATAAATAAATAACAATAAAATGATAGTACCATTTTTAGCCTACCATTGTCATCCACAAATGTGCCATCCATTTTCTTATGAGTAGCTTCATACAATGTCAACCTATCGAGTTCCTTTCCATCCCTTTCTTCCTACAAACAATTATACATATTTAATCTTATTTCATACATAAATAATATTTAAATGAAAATTTATAAATTATTAAAATTACCATTTCTCTTCTTTTCCTTGCACAACTTTTTCTCGCCTAATGTATGTGCACATTTATTTTTGTTAGCATTTACGGTATTTACCTCACTTGCTTTCTACATTAAAAAAAAAACACATTTGATTATAAATCATACAAATAGGTAAAAGAAAGCAACTTACAATATGAAATAATTTCAAACCCGGCTTTCGGATTAAACCATCTATTTACCAAAGTAGACCATTGATCTATCAAGACACCATGAGGCAATTCTTTAGAGGCAATGATCTTCTCCGTCGTTTTACTAGGATAAAAAACTCAGCTTTCAAGTCACTTTTGAAATCCCTCCACTTCTTGTTTAACGATGCCAAAATCCATTTCTTTGCAATATCGGGAAAGTCAAACTTCTCCTATTAAACATGTAAAAAAATATATTTTTTAATTTCTTGATAGAGAACTTCACCATATATATATATATATATATATATATATATCCAATTTATGATGTAAGTGATAAATGAAACTCTCTAAATTCAAAATCAAAATACCAACTCATCATATGAAATTAAGAGAATTTAAAAGTAGTAAAAAAGTAATAGCAACTTAAGAGAATTTACCTTCACAAGTTTTATAAGGTTGTTCTTGAATACACCAAACTCCTTATAATCCCATCATGGGATGCTCAAAGGTGCATGAATTCCTTTTTTTACTAATATTCCAAGGTAAGAACCAAGAGCAAGCACCTTCTTTTGTACATGGAGCTCCATATTTGTCAACTTCTATGACAATACGTTCTCCATCTTCTAAATGGTTCCAAAAATCTATCATTGAAGCTCGACCTCTCCTTTTAATATATTTTCCCTCCTTATCTATTTTTCATTATAATTTTGAAATTTAAGATAGAATCAGAAGCATATAAACCAAAATATAAAATAATTAAAATCTCATCAATAATTTTAACCGTGTCGAAATCATCATCCCGAGCTTCTTGAACATGATGTGAACAATTTGTCGAAGATGTCCGACTTTGAATTCGTGCTTGTTCTTGCATAGGTTGTGAACTATAAGAAGATGTAGGACTTTGAAAAATAGGTCTGGTCGGATTGAGATTCATCCCTAACAATTCTTAATCCACGCAAAGTCTTAGATCCTCGAACCATGTCTAAAACTACAAGATATCACTTGATATTAAAATTACGAATCAACATAAGATCAATGAAAATTAAAACATACCAAAGTATAATCACCAATGCATAACTAGGATAAAAATAAAATAAAAATTAATAAACAAAAATAACTTAAATTAAAAATAAATAAATAAAAATCTAAACTATTTCATCATCTAAACCATTCCGCACCCATATAGGCTTCTCCCCTCATCTAAAGATGAAGAATTCCAAAAGTCACTTTCAAAAATATCATTTACCCCCATATCAAATAAATCTCTTGGTCTAACTTTGACAACCACAGACCAATTCATATTTGATGGATCCCGCACATAAAACACTTGTTGTACTTGGGAAGAAAATACAAATGGGTCATCTTCTTCTTTCTCACCTATGTGAATTAAACGTGAGAAGTTAACTAAAGTAAATCCAAATTCATCTTGCCTAATACCAGCATTATGATATACGTCAACCCAATCACATTTGAATAATATAACTTTAAAACTACCATAGTAATCTAGTTCAATAATATCTCTTAATTTTCCATAGTAGTTAACTCCTCCAACAACTGAAACATTAACCACACCACTATTTTGAGATGATCTATTTGCTTCCCGATCCAAGTGTATGGAACCTAGTTCCATTGATGATGAACCCATTAAATCTCTTGGCCACATCATTAGGCCCTTTACCAAGTGCTAAAATTTCATCCGAAATGCTTGGATCGTTCATGCTTAAAACCTATAATAACAAAAATTGAATGAAGTTAGTATTAATATACTTTAATTCCTAATGTTTAATATGTCACCTAGTTCAATTACTTACCTTTTTTTGAAACCAACTATGAAATTTTTCATCAAGTAGTCTTTCAATATCCTCACTTCTAAGACGAGCATGTCGACGTCGTTTTTTTCGTTCTAAATCAATGAATTCTCTCGCATGTGAAAATTTTTAACGTATTAAATAAGAATATGTTTTATAGAATTAGTAGTATACTTTATTAAATTAAAAGAACTTACAAGCGAAAACGTTCAATTTCATCGCAATGACGTAAAATATAACGATGTGCCCGAATCAAAGCCTTATTGTCCAATTGTATGGCTTCAACTTTTCCAATTGGTTGACCGGCACTTTTGAACAAATATTTGACTCTTTGTTCATTTGAAGGAGGATCAGGATTTCTCAAAGGTCGATTGAATCTTGTTTCAACTCCTTCTAGGTATCTTGAACAAAATGTCAAACATTCTTCAGCTATATACCCTTCGCAATTGATCCTTCTGGTCGAGCTCTATTATGAACATATGACTTCAAATGCACAAATTGCCTAAGAAATTTATTAATCTTAGTTAAGTAAATATAATCATCAAAATATGAAGAAAAGAGAAATTAATTACTATGATGTACCTTTCTTGAGGATACATCCACCTATATGGCACCGGACCACCAAGCTTTGCCTCCTCCGCTAAATGAATAGTTAAATGCACCATAACGATGAAGAATGATGGTAGAAAAATCCTTTCCATCCGACAAAGAGTCAAAACAATACTATTTTGAATCTTGTCAAGCTCATTCACATCTAGGACCTTTGAGCATATTGCTTTAAAGAAAGCGGACAATTCAATTATCACCGAAGTTACCTCTTTAGATGGACTACATGCTCTTAATGCTATCGGCAGGAGATCTTCAATCAAAATATGACAATCATGACTTTTAAGACCAATTAATTTTTTATCTTTAAGATTTACACATCTTGAAATGTTAGATGCATAACCATCGTGCAATTTTAAAGAATGAAGAATTTTGCAAAAGATTTCTCTTCTCGCTATTGACATTGTAAAACAAGGAGAAGGCAATTTGCTTTTACCATTATCAAGCACTTGAGGGTGAAGATCAAACCTAATACCCAAATCCATTAAGTCAAGACGTGCATTTAAATTGTCCTTTGACTTAGTAGCATGATTCATTAAGGTTCCAATCACATTATCACATACGTTTTTTTCAATATGCATCACATCAAGATTATGACGCAACAAGTTAAACTCCCAATAAGGTAATTCAAAAAATATGCTTTTTTTCTTCCACCACCTTTTTGCATCCTCAACATCACTACATGTGTTAACTATCCCTTCAATATTTGAGCCCTCAATATTAGTTTTGATCCTTTTTTGTTCACAACCCTTTTTCTTTTATCACGTTGTACTAATTTTCCAAAAGTATAATCTATGTCATTTAACCGTTTCAAGACATCACTACCACTTTTTCTACATGGTGCCATTTCGTCGCTTTTCCGTACCATCAAAACAATCTTTTTTATGACGGAATATATGATCATAAGGTAACCATCGACGATGACCCATGAAACAATGCTTCTTACTTTTGTACAACCATTTAGAACACGTTGACTCAAGCACAACATGGACATGCAAACTTTCCTTTCGTACTCCAACCGGATAAATTTGCATAAGCAGGAAAATCATTTATTGTCCACATCAAAGTAGCTCGCATGTTAAATGATTGTTTTTTAGAAGCATCATAAGTCTCTACACCTATCCATAATTTTTTCAAATCTGCTATCAAAGGTTGCAAATAAACATCTATGTCATTTCCTGGACTCGTTCTCACCTGGAATAATCATTGATAATATGAATGATGATTGCTTCATACAAATCCAAGGTGAAGTATTATATACAATCAATACAATAGGTAATGTGCTATATATAGTGCTCATTGTTCTAAAAGGATTAAAACCATCACTAGCAAGAGCGAGCCTTACATTACGAGAATCTAAAGCAAAATCGGGATATCGAGCATCAAAATTTTTCCATGCTTCTCCATCGACAGGATGCCTTAATAATCCATCTTTCTTACGACCTTCCTCATGCCACCTCATCTCACTAGCCGTTTTATTTGAATAAAATAACCTTTGCAAACGAGGTATTAAAGGAAAATAACATAACACTTTTGTCGGTATTTTCTTCGTAGCACCTAAACTTTTCATTTGATCGTTATCACCTTCCGTGTTGTTTTGTCCTTTTTTTTGCCACCAAGGAGTACCACATTTATCACATACTTCAAGATCTTTTTTATCACCCCAAAATAACATACAATCATTTAGACAAGCTTTTATCTTCTCATAATCAAGACCTAAAGCTTTAATGATTTTTTTTGCCTCATAAAATGATTTAGGCAACAATATGCCTTCGTGAAATGCAATAGCCAATAACTCTAATAACATAGTAAATGATTTCTCATTCCATCCATTTAAACATTTTAAATGGTATAAATGCAATATAAAAGCTAACCTCGAAAATGATTTACATCCAGGATATAACTCTTCATTCATATTTTTTAATAAATCATTAAACATATTCGACTCTTGGGTGGACTCGTTCATTATCTTGTTCTACATCAAACCTTTGACATTGCCCATTCATTTCATCATTCATTTGTTGATCATGAGTTTTATCGCATTCATGTTCATTTATGTTATTTATATTCATTGTCATTTCATTACCACATTGACCAACTACACCAAAAGCATCACGTAACAACCCTACCATATCATCCGATCGTTGTGGATTCACATCAATAGAAGTTGGTTTTTGAATAGAACTCACTTCTTGTACATGTGAGGTAGAAACATAAGAAGATGACCTAATGTTACTAAAAGAAGAACTCTCTCCATGAAAAACCCACCGGGTATACCCCCTTAAAAACCCATCACAAATTAAGTGAACTCTAGCATCTTCATATGTTTGTAAAGAAGAATTACCACATCGAATACAAGGACAAAAAAATTTTTCACCATAAGATGTATTACGAAATGCTAATTCAAGAAATTCCTCAACTCCTTTTTTATATTCAGTACTAGTTCTACTCTTGTTCATCCAACTTCTATCCATTTCATAAATATTATAGAATCCCTAAAAGAATGCTATAATTCTTTTTCAATAAAAAAAAAAAGCACAAACCTAGTTATATCATAAAATACCAATCAACACATTTAGCACTTAACACTTTTATAGTCTCAAATATCAATAACCAATTGATTGATTGCAAACAAAATATGAAGGAAAGGAAAATTTACCTTGAAGTAGTCTATTGTTCCACCGTAGAAAATACCTACAAAAAAATTAGTTTTATTAGTTAGAACAAAAAAATAAACTTATCCATCACATAATAAAAAAAAAAAAAATGTACATACTCTCCTCTAATTGAACTATGAGTTCCATGCCATACAGGACTATGCAAACTTGTTCACACGAACCATTGACATACGTACTCCGTCATTTATTATTGTTATTAATTAATGAACCAACTTTTCCTCTCAAACTTAAAATTCCAACCCAAATCTTGGACGATGAGAACCAAAATTTAACCAGTGTGGACGTAAATGTCATGATATTCCTTTTCCTGCCAACCTCATCCACCAATAAAGATAAAGCAGCATATTAGATCGATGTCCTTACAAGCTAGACATTTATTCATTTATTAATTCTCTATTATCCCTATTTACTCAAAGTCCCATCTTTGACATGTCATCACTTGTTGAATCCAATTACGTGTTGGAACGTCTCTATCATGATTTTGATGTTAAAAAATCTATGGGTGTACTATAATAATAAAATGCAAAAATATTCAAAACAATTTTTTAAAAAAATAATTAACGTAACCATCTCTACAAAATTTTCAATTTTATATATAATTTATTTATTTGATATGATATAATATAGATTTTCTAAACATATGTATTTAAAAGTTGTTGTAATTTATTAATTTTGGTCTTGTGATGGGAAAAAGTAAATAAAACAGAAGATGGACTTGTATTATCATCTGGAGATGTGCATTTT